>BLSH010483580.1:215362-255251 GCA_018402905.1 Glandirana rugosa | reverse complement strand
AGATCGCCGCCATTACTAGTAAAAAAAAAAACCCCAAAAATGAATTCTCATCATCCGTAAACGCAACCACTTTTGCGCAAACCAATCAATAAACGCCGATTGCAATTTTTTTTATCGCAAATATGAGGAAGAATATAAATCGGCCAAAAACGGTGAAAAAAAATGTTTTTTTATATTTTTTTTTTTGATTTGTATTCTAGCAAAAAGTAAGAAATTTGTTTTTTTTTTTTGCAAAATTGTCGCTCTTCTTTTGTTTATAGCGGCGATCAGAAATGACGCAGAGGTGATCAAATACCACCAAAAGAAAGCTCTGTTTGTGGGAAAAAAAGGACGCAGATTTCGTTTGGGTACAACGTCGCACGACCGCGCAATTTTCAGTTAAAGCGACGCAGTGCCGAATCGCAAAAAGGGCTCCGTTCCTAAAGCTGGAAATCCTTCCGGGGCTGAAGTGGTTAAATAAATCTTGAAATGTTGATAGATACTACATAGATAGTGATACTGAATTACAAGCAGATATAAAATAAACAAATGAATGCAGCTCTGTATTCAAGAATGTTTTATTACATGTATTTTTAAATACATTTAAATGAATTTGACCTGATATCAGACTCGCAATCCACTGTACATGAGAGTTTGGACTAGAAGAGGGAGAAGCAGAGGAAGAGGAGTCATTCAGTTGTGCTGCTATGCCTACATACTAACAAGTGATTTGATTAAACAACCTTTCACTCTGAGGAGTTTTTCAAGCTCTTTTAAAAAAAGTGCCTGAAAAGCTCAAGAAAAATGCGTCCTTTAAAATCAATAAATGTGTTCACAAAAAAATCCTGCTCACAACATCTTTGGAGCATGTTTGGGGAGCTAAAAAAAAAAAACACACCAACAATGCACCTTACTATTGAAAGCAATGGAAAACACAGTAAAACTGTGGCAAAAGCACTGCAAAAATGCATCTGCGATACATTTTTTGGTGTGATTTTTGAGTTACGTGTCCTTTAAAAACCGAACTGCAAACACGGTAAAATCGTGGCAAAATCTCGGCAATTGCGAGCAATGCACCGCCCGAATCGTGCGACGCTGCACTGGTTTCTGTACCACTTTTGGCAATTTCAGGCGCGATTTCCACAGACATCTGTGCAGCAACTTGCACAGATGTCTCTGAAATCGCACCTGAAGTCGGGACTGACGTGGCGGGAATGAAATGGTGCGAGTTCAGCTGAACTCGCACCATTTCATTCCCGCACCAATGTGAACCTAGGCTGAGGAAGAGAAATTAGAGTGACAAGAAGGGCTGATGCTTTTCTTTGTGCAGGCATAGGCTGGGAGAGGGTCAAGACCTACATTAAACTTTCAGTTTTCTAAATACTTTCAGCAGCTGAATTAGGCTAGGTTCACACTGATGCGGTGCAAGTTGAATACATTTTGCAGTGCAATTTGATGCAGTTTAGAGGCGATTTCAATGCAGTTTTCATATGATGGGAGAAAGCAGAGACTTGCAGAAAATGTACTGGATTTTTGTAAGCTTAGGACAGATAAGCGTTTTGCATGCGGTTACCATTTAAAGTAATTGTAAACGATCACCTTGTAAAACAACCCATTCAGTTTAAAGTAGAAATGAAAGGCAAAACATTTTTATAGCTATAAAAAGACATTATAAAGTGTTCTGAAGTTCTGTAAATGACTATTTACAAAAATTCTCGCTATAAAAAGTGGCAAACTCATTATTGGTGGAGATTTTAACATGATCGGCAACAATACCCTGGACTCCTCCACAAAGAAACATGCTCCTCACCAAACCATAAATTACCTACTTCACTCCCACGATCTCTATGACATCTAGAGATGCCAACATGGACCCGAAAATTACTTCTCTTACTACTCCCCTTCCCATCTCTCCTATTCCCGAAATTTTTCCTGACAGATGGACTTTACAAACGATTACAGCTTCTCAATTTGGCGCGATAACATGGTCCAACCATGCCCCAATTTCTATTCAGATTGGAGACTCTAAGACAGTGGTTCTTAACTCCGGTCCTCAGGACCCCCCAACAGGCCAGGTTTGCAGGATAACTGAAATACATCACAGGTGAAATCATTTGCTGCTCAGTGATTGCAGTGTTCTAGTCTGCATCTCCCAAAGGTAATACTTAAAATCTGGCCTGTTGGTGGGTCCCGAGGACCGGAGTTGAGAACCACTGCTCTAAGAGATCCAATCTCACCTGCCTTTGGAGATTGGACGCCTCTCTCCTAGCAAATCCTGATCACTGCCAAGCAATCTCCCAAGCCCACTCCTTATTTTTTGAAACAAACTCTACCCTGGACACTCCAATTCCCACACTATGGGCCACCTACAATGCCTTCATGAGAGGCACCCTAATAAAACTGCAAGCTAATGTGAAAAACCAGGGGAGAAAGCAAATTTAAGAGGTTCTAAACTCAATCAAAAATAAGGAAGATCAAAATACACAATAAACCCTTTCCTCTGCACTAGCCTCATCCTTGTTACAGGACAGAAACAAACTTCACTCCCTTTTGTTACAACGATTTGACTACAACCTAAAAAAATCCAAATCAAACTACTACACATTAGGGAATAAGGCTGGCTCCCTACTAGCAAAATCAGTTAAACACCAACGATTGAAAACTAAGATTACACAGTGCACGACCCCACTACCAGGAAACTCAACACCAACCCTGCAAATATTGCCAATGCTTTTGGCGAGTTCTATCAAACGTTATACAACCTTAAAAATGACCAAGAAACCCCTCAACCGAAACTGTCGACCATACAAAACTTCCTACTATCAGTTAACCTTCCCTCCCTTTCCTCTGCCCAAGTCCAGATGCTATCAGAACCTTTCTCCCCAAAAGAAATTGAGACAGCCATTAGAACCCTCCCGTCTATGCACAACAAGTACTACAGGAAATTTGCCTCCTTAGTATCTCCTCTTCTCTTTAACCTCTTCAATTTTGTTGCATCCTCTGGTTCCCTCCCCAAAGAAATGTTACAATCTATATTTACAATGATACCCAAACCAGGCAAGGATCCCCAGGAAGTACAAAATTACAGACCTATTTCTCTTATCAATACTGACATCAAACTATACAGGAAAGTCATAGCCAAAAGTTACACAGACTTTGACCATCAGCAGTGGGACTGGCAGGGGAGCGGTGTTTGGATCGACATATAGGTGAGACCTATCTTGCTCCATGCCTGGCAGCATACCCCCGTGCCCCCACTACACGTGATACTCACGGTGCTCGCCTTCCAGTATACAGCAGGTCAGTGTGAGCGTGCAGCGGACTATTTTGTGCTAATTTTTGGTTATATATACGCCAGCACTTGTGTTGTGAACTGTTGGGCTTTGGCCCTGAGCGCTCATCCACTACATTTTGGACCTCCTATACTACTTGAAGCACTGGCTGTCCCTGTGGAGATATGCTCACATTATCAATGTTGCTGTTAGACCCATATATGAACTACATGGGCCACATGTCTTATCTAGCCTAACAGCCTCCCGCTTTTCTATATCCTATAAGAACTACATGCATTAGCCTTGATCCCCATCCCGGAGTTTATTTTCATGACTTGTATGCATGAGGAGGTGTGTGTTTGTGTGAGGGAGTTCAGGCGTTTTTAATGCACCATGGTGACAACGTTGTCATGTTGGTGTGGTGGAGGGGCTTTGGTGGTCTATTTCCATTTTTTTGTGTTTGTAAATTTTACTATTTTTTATAGATAATAAATATGAATTTTGATATTATCTTTATTTGAGTCCTGGTATTTTCATGTTCCGGAAGTCCTCAATATGATACTTTGTGGCAGTCAACTGTGCTGTCATGGTAGTGTTGTGCAAAAAGGGGGGGGGGGGGGTTTGTGGCGGCTATGCCCTATATAGTTCCACCTCCCACTCACCTCATGTTTCAGCTGGACACACCATACCTCTCTGCACACCATCCCCAACCAATCACTGGGCACTTTACAGGTATAGAGATCCTCTTTTGTTACTTTGTCATTATGCTATCTGGTCACTATCTTGGCTTTCCTTCCCCTTGGTTCACGTGGTGTCCTGTCTTGGTTCTCCCCTTCCCTCATTCCTTTCTGTCCTATTGCTATAGGGCTATTTATATTTATATTCATCATATCACTTATTTCCACAGAAGCCTCCCACATGGGTCAGCTTGAGGTTTTTTTTTTTTATATTTCCATATTTTTATTAATTACAGTTGCCTATACATGCATGCTCCTGATGAGTGGATCATAACTTCACGAAACGTGTAGAGCCGATATATGCCCTATTAATTATTATTCAAGTTGTCTTATGCTGCAGAGATTGTATTGTATGGAGCCAATTTTCATCATTTGTGAATTATGTATTTGTTTCCAGTTCATATGTTACATTTTTTAGTAGAGGCAATGTGCCCAAAATATATAGTAGAGGCAATGTGCACAATATATGTATTAAGAGATGTATGGATTGTCTACAGTACTACCTCGATGAAAGTTGTCTCAATAAAAACGCATGTTTTTTACAACCCGTGTGTCTTATTTAAAGTACCAAAAACCCCCCTTTTTGTATATCACCCAACCTGGGATGGAAGCTGATGGCCATTGTGACCACTGCTTCATTTAAAGTCCCATTTTTTGACCTCTTTAATGGTAGTGTTGTGTTTTGTATTTATTTGCCATAGGACCCCAATGAACAGAATACCATTTTGTTAAATCTCTTCCTGGTTTTTTCTGTCCTTACAGTTTGCAAAAATCTGTGTTTTCTTTCATCTTCCCCTGAAATGTCCGACACCGACATGCTTTTGATGTGAAAATCCGGAGGCTATAGCTGCTGCGCCTCTGCAATGCCTCCTCAGCCAATGGGAACACATTGTGCCTGCCCCCTTCCACAGCGCGGCTTATTTGACATATGAGCAGGAGATGCCGACAGCTAGAGGACAGGAGAGGGAGGAGTGTACAGCCTGCAGTGTGGGACAGGCTGCAGTCTGCTGGAAGGTAAGCTGGCTGAGCTGAACTGAATGTATTCTTGTCAGTGTTTACCCTGGTGAGCAGGGGGGAGTGGGGGAAGGTTGTGTTTCCTCTAGCAGGGCTCATCCTGTCTCTGAAGCAGTTAGATTGATCTTCTGTGTGAGAAGTGCACTGCTCCTGGAGGAAGGATGTTCTGAACTTCTATCCCAATCTCTGTTTCACCTCCCTACTCATTACCTGCCCACCAGTACACATGCACAGTCTCCCCCTCTCCTGTATTACCACCTCCTATGTCTGTGAGCTGATGCGGCACTACAAGTACCAGCATGCCAGGAGATGGAGGCAGCAGCAGTATGTTCCATCAGGCTGATTTTTGGGAAAAAAGTGCTGGTGTGTGTCTATGTGTGACTGCGTGTATGTGTGTGTGCGTGTGTATACTGTATGTATAACTGTGTGTATGTGTGACTGTGTGTATACTGTGTGTATGTGCGTCTGTGTGTTTGTATACTGTATGTATACTGTGTGTATGTGCGACTGTGTGTTTGTATACTGTATGTATGTGCGACTGTGTGTTTGTATACTGTGTGTATGTGCGTCTGTGTGTTTGTATACTGTATGTATACTGTGTGTATGTGCGTCTGTGTGTTTGTATACTGTATGTATAGTGTGTGTATGTGCGACTGTGTGTTTGTATACTGTGTGTATGTGCGACTGTGTGTTTGTATACTGTGTGTATACTGTGTGTATGTGTGTCTGTGTGTTTGTATACTGTATGTATGTGCGTCTGTGTGTTTGTATACTGTATGTATACTGTGTGTATGTGCGACTGTGTGTTTGTATACTGTATGTATACTGTGTGTATGTGCGTCTGTGTGTTTGTATGCTGTATGTATACTGTGTGTGTGTGTGTGACTGTGTGTTTGTATACTGTGTGTATGTGCGTGTGTGTGTTAGTATTCTGTATGTATACTGTGTGTATGTGTGACTGTGTGTTTGTATACTGTATGTATACTGTGTGTATGTGCGACTGTGTGTTAGCATACTGTATGTATACTGTGTGTATGTGCGACTGTGTCTTAGTATACTGTATGTATACTGTGTGTATGTGTGACTGTGTGTTTGTATACTGTATGTATAATGTGTGTGCGTTTGTGTGTTTGTATACTGTATGTATACTGTGTGTATGTGTGACTGTGTGTTTGTATACTGTATGTATACTGTGTGTATGTGCGACTGTGTGTTGTATACTGTATGTATACTGTGTGTATGTGCGACTGTGTGTTTGTATACTGTATGTATACTGTGTGTATGTGCAACTGTGTGTTTGTATACTGTATGTGTACTGTGTGTATGTGTGACTGTGTGTATACTGTGTGTATGTGCGTCTGTGTGTTTCTATACTGTATGTATACTGCGTGTATGTGCATCTGTGTGTTAGTATACTGTATGTATACTGTGTGTAAGTGCGTCTGTGTGTTAGTATATTGTATGCATACTGTGTGTATGTGTTTGTATACTGTGTGTATTTGCGTCTGTGTGTTAGTATACTGTGTGTATGTGTGACTGTGTGTTTGTATACTGTATGTATACTGTGTGTATGTGCGACTGTGTGTTAGTATACTGTATGTATACTGTGTGTATGTGCGTATGTGTGTTTGTATACTGTATGTATACTGTGTGTATGTGCGTCTGTGTGTTAGTATACTGTATGTATACTGTGTGTATGTGTAACTGTGTGTTTGTATACTGTATGTATACTGTGTGTATGTGCGTCTGTGTGTTAGTATACTGTATGTATACTGTGTGTATGTGTGACTGTGTGTTTGTATACTGTATGTATACTGTGTGTATGTGCGTCTGTGTGTTAGTATACTGTATGTATACTGTGTGTATGTGTGACTGTGTGTTTGTATACTGTATGTATACTGTGTGTATGTGCGACTGTGTGCTTGTATACTGTATGTATACTGTGTGTATGTGTGACTGTGTGTTTGTATACTGTATGTATACTGTGTGTATGTGCGTCTGCGTGTTTGTATACTGTATGTGTACTGTGTGTATGTGTGACTGTGTGTTTGTATACTGTATGTATACTGTGTGTATGTGCGACTGTGTGTTTGTATACTGTATGTATACTGTGTGTATGTGCGACTGTGTGTATGTGTGACTGTGTGTATGTATACTATGTGTATGTGTGACTGTGTGTGTGTGTGTGTGTGTGTGCGCGTGTATGTTTACTGTGTGTATACGGTGTGTATGTGTGACTATGTGTGTGTATATTGTGTGTATGTGTGACTGTGTGTGTGTATACTGTATATATTATGGAAAATTGTTATCAAATACTTACCGTAATTTTCCTTTCCTGGCCTATCCTCACGTCAGCACACAATGGGTTAACGCCTCTTGCAGGCGCTCACATGACCACCTATAACTAGCTGAATAAAAGACCTCCCCTCCCCCAACAAGGTGTTCGATATCTTAGCCTGCGACAGGCCACTAGGGAGGGAGTCCTGTGCTGACGTGAGGATAGGCCAGGAAAGGAGAATTACGGTAAGTATTTGATAACAATTTTCCACATTCCTGGCCATACCTCACGTCAGCACAGGGATATAACTAGCTGAATAAATGGGCGGGAGAGAACACATGAAAAGGAACATTGACAATCAAGGAAACACTGCCAAAGACAAGAAATATTTATTGGTCTCATCCCAAACCTTGCAGAACTTTGACTGCATGCCCATAAAGTTGAGTGAAAGGCTCGCTGTCTCACATACATCTTCCACTGAATCCTGGCACAACTACCCCAAAGCTGCCACCCCTCGGGTCGAAGGAGCTTGCACCTGTTCCTGGTCAGAAAAGGTCTAATTCCTGAATGCCAATCTATTCACCCTGGTAAACCAACAGAAGAGGACTCAAGAACCTGATGGTGAAATGAAGATTATCCACTTTCCTTTGTCTTTTGACCTTTACATGTACACTGGTAGCAAGTTGTGTAAGGACCTGAAGTCCTCCTGCTGTACTCAGTGACTCTGTGTGAATGCCTGGAGGGACTGTTCCCAGGTTTTCCTGAAAACTGCACATCACTTTAGAATTGAGTTTTGGAGATGAACGTAGGATCACGACACAAAGGGGATCTTTGCTGCAATCTCCAGCCTCCTTCTGTATGAAGCAATCGCTGTCAGAGGAAATAGTCTTACCACAAGGTTACCACACTGGAAATGAAGCTATTGGAGTACAGGATGCCTGGTGCTTTCAGAGCCAAGCCCAAGTCCCATGAAATGGAACAAGGATTTCCCTGGTTGTATATGGATTATGGCTTGCATGAAGCATTTGTTTGATGGCTCTTCCACCAGACTGAAAAAGAGGATAAAGGCAGAGACCTGTACTATAAATGGAGTTGTATGTCAGACCCACCTCAAGCGCCAATTGTAAAAAAAAAGTCCAGGATATTGGCTAGAGCTGGGGACACCTGAGAGAAAACTTTGCTAAGCAAACCGAACAAACTTCCTTCATATCCTCTTCTATATAGCGCTCATGGCCTTATGGTCTTCAAAGTCTGAACCACCTTGAATGAGAATCCCTGCACCACTAGTCTGGCCGATTCAATAGCCAGGCTATTAAGAGTCTCACTGGATATGGGTGCTGCCATTGACGTTGGCATAAAAGATCTTGTCTGACCAGGAATGGGATTGGTGGTGCTGATGACATCTGGGGAAGCAATGAAAATCAAGGTCTCCCCGACAGGTGAAAGCACCCGTATGGCATAAACGTGTTCTGTCCAAATCTTCATAATCAAGAACACTGGAGGAAAACCGACACCAATGGAAACAAATCCCCATGGTACTGTGAATCCACCTTTCTATCACTACACCTTTGTAACTTGTTACAGATACTGGAAGCTGTGTGTTCAGTGGACTCTCTATGAGAACTACTGATGTAATGCAGTATAGAGCCAATACTAGTTGAGATACGTATTGTTGTAAAATAATTTGCCTCACTAAACCGTTAGTGGATCCTGCCTTTCCAGTAAGTAAACTGCAGTTAACTGTAAGCGGCTCTCTGCCCAGTGAAAAGTTTATGTTACAAAAAGTAACAGGAAAAGACAGACACTTGGTGCCCCCTTGGTGGGCAATGTAAGCTTAAAGGAATGAGGGAGTACCTCTGCGCTGCCACTTGATGAACAGGTTTTCCTTCTAATTGTGGACAAAATGTTTGATGAGTGTAGACAGCTGCTGGCACTTCAATAGTTACCCAAGACTATTTAGGTATGATTGTGGTAAAGGTGTTTTGTGCCGCGCTATCTGTGTAGTACAATTGGTATTATGTGAATTAATTGTGATTGTGTTAGGTGCAATAGTGCCAGTGATGAATACATTTATGATTAAAGCATTTCTTATTCATGCATACTAGTGATTAAAATATAAAGCCATGGTGGCTTACATACATATATACCAAACCAAAATTTTCAGGTGAGTATGTGACATATACAAAAACAGTAATTAGCATTTAATGATTGGTGACAGTTAAAGTAAAAGTTTGCAGATGATGCCGGTGATGATACACTTTATAAAATTATTATTATTTATTTGACTATTATTTGTATAATTTTATTAAGTGTATCATCACCGGCATCATCTGCAAACTTTTACTTTTAGGCTGGGTTCACACTAGTCCGATTCTCGGACCGACATGAAGAGCACAAGTCGCATTACGTCACAAAACCAATGATTCCCTATGAGAGCTGTCTTAACTGCTCCGACATGTGTTTTTCAAAGTCGGACCGACTTTGAAAAAGGTTCCCGAACTACTTTTGTCCGACTTTGATCCTACTTCAGCCCATTGAAAGGCATTGAAGTCGGATCAAAGTTGTGTCAGTGTCTTCACTGATCCGACTTTGGCATGCGACTTGTGCTCTGGGGATCTTGAAGGGGAACTCCACACCATATTTTTAAAGAAAAAACTGGCATGGGGTCCCCCTCCAGGAGCATACCAGGCCCTTTGGTCTGGTACAGATTTTAAGGGGAACCCCATGCCGAAAAAACAGCGTGGGGCCCCCCAAAATCCATACCAGACCCTTATCCGAGCACGGAGCCCGGCAGGCCAGGAAAGGGGGTGGGAAGGAGCGAGCGGCCCCCTCCCTCCTGGACCATACCAGGCCCCGTGCCCTCAACATGGGGAGTATGGGTGCTTTGGGGCAGGGGAGGCTCTGCCCCCCAACCCCAAAGCACCTTGTCCCCATGTTGATGAGGACAAGGGCCTCTTCCCGACAACCCTGGCCGGTGGTTGTCGGGGTCTGCGGGTGGGGACTTATCGGAATCTGGAAGCCCCTTTAACAAGGGGGCCCCCAGATGCCGGCCCCCCATCCTATGTAAATGAGTATGGGGTACATCGTACCCCCACCCATTTACCTGGAAAGAAATATGTACACAAAAAACCACACAGCTTTTTAAAATATTTTATTAAATCAGCTCCTGCGGTCTTCTCCCCTCTCCGGTGTCTTCTTTTCTTCGGCTCTTTTGCGGGGTCTTTCATCTTCTGAGGGGTCTTCTTCTCTGCGGCGTCTTCTGCTCTTTTGCCGGTCTTCTCCGCTGTACTCTTCCCTCTCTTCTTCTTCTTCTTTTCTTCTTCCCATGTTGACACGACGCGTTCTCCTTCACGAATGCCCTCGCTGCTCTGTGCTGTGCCTTATATGAGCATGGGGCGTGGCCACCCGATGACATCACATGGAGGTCACATCCTGGGGCGGAGCTGTGACCTCATATGGGGCGGGACCTTCATGTGATGTCATCTGGTGGCCACGCCCCATGCCAATATAAGGTCACTCAGATCTCTTGGAGAAAAGATCCTGAAAGGTTTGCAAGGCTGGAAAAACAAAACAGCCGTGATTTAAGTCAGTCACTAGGCTCCAATGCCCTTGCACTGGTCTCTTCCGACTGGAGGCAGACTGGCATCCAATGTCAAAATCATTCCATCTCCTGGGCTGAGAGGCACGCCACAAAAAGGCACACTGGTGTCCAAAACCTCCATTCTTGCCAACTTGGGCAGACACAAAGACCACCTGATTCATAGTCAGCCCATCCCATTGACTGAGGAAGACAAATTGAAAAGCCCCTATGTGCCACCTGGGCCCAGGCAGCACTGGAATGGCCATTTTAAAATGTCCCAATGGGGACAATGCAATTCCTTGCTGATATAAATGCTGTCTCCATGACTCTTCATGGTCATTTTGCAAATTTTGCAGTCTTGGAAAACCACTTGACATATTCAGGTATGATAATCTGTGAAGGATCTTGGAGTAGTTTAAGAAGGGCTTCACTGTTTTTCCTGTTTGTTCACTAGACGACTGAAAAAGGATTTCTAGGACAAGATTGTGATGCTTTGCCAGCTCCTGGCTTACACCTGCGACAATCAAAAACAGTGTCCAAGTAGTGGTAGAGCCTTATTCCCAAAGACCAATTACTGCCGACAAAATGTTCAAAAAGGTTTCTTGGTGCTGTGCCAATTTTAAACATGGCAAACACCCGAACTGGAAATGACAGCCAGTCACCGCAAATCCCAAATGTCTCTGGTGTTACGTATATGGAAGTATATGGTAGCCAGGTCGATTGACTCTAACCGGTGTTCATGCTGAACTATCGCCATGACTGTTTGCACAGACTCCACCTTGAACCTTTGTTGTGTATGTACCTATTTGATTTCTTCAAACACAGACAGTAGGGAAAGCTCCTTATGCCTTGGGTACTAGAAAGAATGGAGAAAACTCACCAGAACTGTTCCATTGGTGGCACCAGCACTATGGACTTGTTGCAGTATAATTCTTATATGTAATCTGGTAAATTTCATCCATTCTGCATTGTTGAATCCAGGAATATATCTTGGACTTTGATAAAGATATTCAATTTTGTATCTGGACACCATTCATTGGTAACTGTGTACTTTAATGTCTATTACTGGAGTCTGACTAATTTTAGACGTACATATGAGCAATAGATGATCTGGATGTCCCCAGTATTGGCAGACAGCCGTTTACGGCGTGCCATCTGAGTGGTTTCCCAGAATACATCTCCAAGCCCGATACTAGCACATTATACTATCATATATTTTTTCCATGATGTTGTTGGGGTGGATGTAGGAGGTGCTTTCAATGACAACTTTGTCAATTTTAATGTTTTCATGTCTTCACATTCACCGCTGTCTGTATTTTTGATTAATTATTTTGTAATAAAGCTCCTGCACTTGTCATACTGCTGTTTCTCCCACGTTTTTTAACTGTCTTTAGGGTTGTCTCTATCAACCCATTCCCAGTGGTCTGTAAATTTCAGCCTGGCCTATAAGATTTGGCCTCCTGAACCCTTCTGAAGACCAACTGACTTGAGCAAAAGGACGGCTCCTTCCTTTTATTACACTGTGGCCACACTCTGGACATTTCTTCTGTCACTCGCTTTGTCCAACGTTTTATCATACAACAACCTCCCATTATGGAGAATGTTACAAAGGGCTTGTGTGGAAGCTTTAGCCACCCTCCAGTGGCACCACCACAAGGCTCCTATTGCCGTGACAATGCGCCAGCCTTAGAACTTGGTCTATTGAAGCCTCGACCAAAAGTCAACAGCCAGGTTCAAGTCCTCCAGAACCATGCCCATTCCTGCCGGTTCCCCTTGAATTAAAGGGCATTTTTTGTAATGCTTTAAACATCACAGTTAACGCTGTTGCTAGTCAAAAACCTGCTGCTGTATAGATTTTCTGCAAGTCTGCAGGCCAGTTTTACCACAATTTCTGAAGTGTTCAGGTGCTTTTTCAATGCGTTTTTTATGTTACAGATGCGTTAATAGAGAAAAAATGTGACATGTTCTCCTTCAGTTGACTGTACTGGAACACACCGCACTGGGGTGGCGTAGGCAATTGGAATCCATGGTAAACTCTGTTCATGCATTTTTGGCTCCAATAAAAACGCATTGGACTGCATCTGGTGTGAATAAGCCTTAGGTCCAGTTTCCAATCCGTAGGATTCCTAAAGGTATTGAAAGGCAAAGACACTTGCACACCAGACACTGGCAGGCCCCATCCACTCCTGGAAGTGCGTTGCTTAAAACATGCATCAGCCAGCTTCATTGGATAAAGCTTGGAGACCATTGCTGTAAATTGGTCTTCTTATCACATCTCTCCCATTCTTCATCAATGAGCTTTTAACTCCATCATTATGGGAAAAGAAGAAGTCCTTCCTTTTTCACATTTGGAAGATCTGCATGCGTTTGCGATGGTTGGGCCTGCGTCTTGCCTGTGACATGGATATTTGCTGCATTTGGCATTTGAGGCAATTCATGCCGATTAATGGCCAATATGCATACAGGGCTTGGCAAGGCATTTACAATTGCGCTGCTTAAACCACATGTGAGCCATTGCCACGTTTTGCTTGAGGAGCATGAAAGCCGCCCTGTGCGGGAATGCAGGTTGATCTGGTCATGGGGATGACCAGTGGCGGGTCTTATGTGTTTGCGTTTAGGGCTACAGCTCATACATTGCAGTCCTTGAGCATTCCTCACTCTTTTGAAGACATGTCCCACGCCACCCCCTCGTACCTTTGCTAATCTTCTGTGCCTACTGACAGGCATGGTGGGCTCATGCAAAAAAATATGATTCTGTCATCAAGAAAAAACGGGTGCACTGTCCCTTTAAGGCATATCTGCTTTCATCCACTTACTTAACAAGCAGCAGCAGGTGAGCCCAGGCAGCCTTCCAGAAGCAGACAGGAGACCAAAACCAGCCAGAGTGTCTAACCCCCGGGAACACAGCAAAGCAGGGTAGCAAACAGCAACAAGTCTTCACCACACAGAGAAAACTGACAGGACTGCAGAGAGATGGAGAGAAAGCAGATCCTCTGCTGGCTCTAAGACTGTTGCTGCTGCTGGTGACTGCCAGACGCTGCCTTGCGCCCCTGTCCCCCTGCCCTCTGTGAAATCATCGACCGCTGCTTCTCAGACTGACAACAAAGCCAGGAGAGAGGCATGCTACCTATACCAGACAGGAAAAATCCCAATGGTGACATTGCAGAGCTTCCTCACACCACACCTGTAGAAGTGCTGTACAAGCAACATTGCCCGCTCCCGACACAAGGGACACTCAGCTTCAGGAGGCTTTACCATGCAACAGTCTGAGTCTTCCAACTCCATGAGAGTATGAACATGGAGGGGCAGGTTCGGTAGGGGGGATATCCAGCAACAAAACTACTTACCAACAGCTATACATAGATGGCCTGGAGCAGACCAAGAAAAAAGAACACCTTGTTGAGGGAGGGGAGGTCTTTTATTCAGCTAGTTATAGGTGGTCATGTGAGCGCCTGCAAGAGGCGTTAACCCATTGTGTGCTGACGTGAGGTATGGCCAGGAAACTGTGTGTATGTGTGACTGTGTGTATATACTGTATATATACTGTGTGTATGTGCATCTGTGTGTTTGTATACTGTATGTATACTGTGTGTATGTGTGACTGTGTGTTTGTATACTGTATGTATACTGTGTGTATGTGCGATTGTGTGTTTGTATACTGTATGTATACTGTGTGTATGTGCGACTGTGTGTTTGTATACCTTATGTATACTGTGTGTATGTGTGACTGTGTGTGTATACTGTGTGTGTATACTGTATGTATACTGTGTGTATGTGTGACTGTGTGTGTGTGTGTATGCTTACTGTGTGTATACGGTGTGTATGTGTGACTATGTGTATGTGTATTGTATGTATACTGTGTGTATATATACTGTGTGTATGTGTGACTGTGTGTATGTGTGACTGTGTGTGTATACTGTATGTATACTGTGTGTACGTGTGACTGTGTGTGTGTATACTGTGTGTATGTGTGACTGTGTGTATGTGTGACTGTGTGTGTGTGTACTGTATGTATACTGTGTGTATACTGTGTGTATGTGTGCCTGTGTGTGTGTGTGTGTGTGTGTGTGTATATATACTGTATGTATACTGTGTGTATATGTGATTGTGTGTGTGTGTGTATGTGTGTATACGGTATGTATACTGTGTGACTGTGTGTATATACTGTATGTATACTGTGTGTGTGTGTACTGTGTGTATATACTGTATGTATACTGTGTGTATTTGTGACTGTGTGTGTGTCCTGTGTGTGTTGTGAGGGATTAGCTCTTGTGGGGATCAGCTTCCCTGGGATGAAGACCGTTTAGACAGCAGTTTCTTAAAATCTGGCTTACAGCCAGGTTGCAATTAAAAATAAACAAAACAGCTAAATAAATCCTTGCCTCTCCGGCTCTAACTAAACATCGGCATTCCTTACTGAGTGGTATAGGGCTTGTCCCAGACACCCACAAAACAAAGTTATTGCAAACATTTTCTTTAGTCCAAAAGCCAAAGCTCTGTGTGTCTGCTTTCTCTGGCTGATCGCTCTCAGAGTCCCAGGGCAGAGCAAACTTAGCTCTCTTCCTGGTTTATTTAACCAACACCTGAGAGTGGACACCAGTGGACCACAAAATCCAGTCCGGAACCAGCCCTGCCAAGGGGGCTGGGAAAACCTGGGCCGGACTCCGCTTTATTCCGATCCAAGTTAATGTATGAGAGGTTGCGTCTATCTATCACCTTGCCTCGCATACCATCACAGTGTATATACTGTATGTATACTGTGTGTATGTGTGACTGTGCATGTGTGTGTGTGTATACTGTCTGTATATACTGTATGAATACTGTGTATATGTGTGACTGTATGTGTGTGTGTACTGTGTGTTTATACTGTATGTATACTGTGTGCATGTGTGACTGTGTGTGTGTATGCTGTGTGTATATACTGTATGTACACTGTGTATGTGTGACTGTGTGTGTATATACTGTATGTATACTGTGTGTATGTGTGACTCTGTGTGTGTGTATACTGTGTGCATATACTGTATGTATACTGTGTGTATGTGTGACTGTGTGTGTGTGTGTACTGTGTGTATATACTGTATGTATACTGTGTGTAGGTGTGACTGTGTGTATACTATATGTATACTGTGTGTATGTGTGACTGTGTGTGTATACTGTAGGTATACTATGTGTATGTGTCACTATGTGTATACTGTATGTATACTGTGTGTGACTGTGTGTGTGTATACTGTATATATACTGTGTGTATGCGTGACTGTGTGTGTATGTATACTGTGTGTGTTTCTATGTGTATGTATACTGTGCATGCATGCATCTGTGTGTATACTCTGTGTGTGTGTGTGTATACTGTATGATCCATGTGTGCCTACTGCCGCTCAACAGAAGTCAATCTATCAAGCCCTTGAAAAATCCACTTTTTGCTATTCCTAGGCAGCTGAATGGTGCACCGCTGAGCCCGGCCTCGGATCAGGCAGCAGGGCAGGTCTGGGTGCACATCTCTGCAGTGACATCATGGCACATATCTAGCATGGCTTTTATTCACATGCCCCATTGCCCGATCTGAGGCCAACCATAGCAGTTCACTATTCCGCTGGCTCTACCACTCACTTGCACAGTTCAGAGCCTGCAACAAGTGGATTTTTTTTCTAATTAAAAGCCTTTTCCCGCCAGCTGCCTACCACACCAAGCACTAAGGTGCAAAGGTGTGTGTAATGGGAACACTGATGGAAGGTGGCACTTTGGGGGCTCTGCCGTAAGGTGGCACTCTGAGGGCTCTGCTGTAAGGTGGCACACTGGGGGGCTGTGCCATATGGTGGTACACTGGGGGCTCTGCTGTAGGGTGGCACACTGAGGGCTCTGCCTTAGGGTGGCACATTGGGGGCTCTACCATAGGGTGGCACTCTGGGGGCCTTGCCTTAAGGTGGGACTCTACAGACTGTGATGTATATGGAGATGTTGGGACTTTGGTGTAAGGGAGGACTCTGATGTGAGCGTGGCGCTCATCCTGACTGCTGTACGCTATATGTTGCTTTGTTTGTTACTTACTCCTGGCGTGGTGGCCATTTGTAAGCCTGGGGGCCCCATAATCTTCTATTTCCCTGGGGCCCCATGAGTTGTCAGTCCACCTATGGTGTAGACTCCTCTGGGCTGATCCCTTCTTATCTTGCAACCGTTTACTCAGGGTTTTCACACAACTGCCCACACTCTCTTCCGCTCGTTTCCAATAATCACTCCAGGGTTTTGGGGTTTTTTTTTTTGGTATTTATTGTTGGAACTTGGATAGGAGAAGGGAATAGTGAAATACTCCAACTGGAACTAATTACAGATGAGGACTCACTCGGCCTCACCAGGTTCATTGTAGTAACAGACTTCTGTTATACCACACACTTGTATGCGAAGAATAAGTCCTTTGCTTGCTCTGGCAGCAGACTTGGTGAAACTGTTTATCTTCAGGACACTCACTAGCATTCCCTTTAACTGACACCCATCCACTGACTCTACTAGCTGAAGTGGTGGCCCTAACAGGACAGGCCCCATGACACAGATCTGTGCTCACTGTAGGCCAAAACAGATCCTTCCTGGCATGTCTCCCTTCCAGTCAACTCTGCAGGACATCTGAGTTGCAGCTATACTCAACTTCAGGCCCCTCAAGTCAACCCCTTGAGGCCGCATTGTTAGTAGCTTCTACAGAGGACCCCAAGCACATTTGCCCTTGGCATATATACAGTCACCCAGCATGCACTGGGACACTTTCCTTGGACAATCACCAGGTTGTACATATGCCTATGCTCTCATTTGTCAGGTTTCATCCCACTGTCCAATATGCCCCCCTATTGGACCAGTGTGAAACCTGCAGACAACATGAGCAGCATCTAAACACCAGAGCAGACCCTACCAATGGATCCCTGCTTCCTGGTAGGCAGTTATCATCTAAATTTACCTGACAGCCTTCCTGGTAAGCAGAAATACCCAAAAACTTTACTCTCTTAAAGCATCTACCTATGAGGGTGTTACATCTATGAGAAACAATAAGTAGCTGTTAGTATTACACTTTCATATTATTTAGAGTGCATGCACTTGACATGAAAAAATATGAGTGCTCAGTCTACATTATCAATATGGAGCTAGCGACACCAGACCATCACTAGGCTCACGTCTTGATATCCTTGCTTATAACACTGATACATTGAAACAAAGTCAAGCTTTCTAAATTGGCCTCAGTATGTGTATGTATGAATGTGAGTCAGGGACCTTAGATTGTAAGCTCCTTGATGACAAGGATTGATGTGAATGTATAATATACTGTATATGTAAAGTACCGAGTAAATTGCTGGTGCTATACAAGTACCTGCAATAATAATAATAATGTGTACACTTGGTACTACTTTGACAACTTGGTGGAACCTATTAATTTGAGAAGTTATTATTATCTGAGCAGCATTGTGAGTGCAAAATATGACCATATAATTCTTGCTTTACCCTTTGAATGGTTGAATGATGAGGCTCCTCCTTTGTGGTTAGATGCTGGATAGTTGGACTCACCTATCATGGAAAACATTGTCTTATTTTTTTTACGTGCAATTGAGATTATTTAGTTGTTACTCTTTATGCGATAACCACCCCTCATTCTGTCCTGAGAATGTGGGTGTTGACCCTAGAAATACATTTAATGTCTGAATTATCAATACTTTTCTGAATATTAAATGGAAATATTTTATAATGTAATAACAACATACATTAAGTTATACATATATACTGTATATATTGCACATTCATATCATTCTCTGCACTCAAGGAGCTTACAGTCTAAGGTCCCTAAAATTCATGCATAGATATACTAGGGCCAATTTTGACAGAAGCCAATCGATCTAAAGCAGGGGTCTCAAATTAGCGGCCCTCCAGCTGTTGTGAGACTACATGTCCCATCATGCCTCTGCCTGTGGAAGTCATGCTTGTAACTGTTAGCCTTGCAACGCCTCATGGGATTTGTAGTTTCTCAACAGTTGGAGGGCTGCTAGTTTGAGACCCCTGATCTAAAGCATGTCTTTGCAGGGTGGGAAGAAACCAAAAATCCCAAAGGAAGCCCAAACAGGCAAAGGGAGAAAGATTTTTTCTTACCTCCTGTTCCTCTGCCAACTCAAAATAATGGATTTACAGTTGCTTTATGTCCTAGAGACAATATTCACCAGGACCAATAGTAACAGTGAATATTCCCTGCAGAAGACCTTTAAATTATTTTTTATTACTTTTTGTATGTCTTTCTTTTTTAATTTGAGTGTTAACGCACATAGCAGCATGAAGAAGCTGTTTCTGTTACATTTTAAATATATGTTGCACCCTCTGTGTAACGGCATAACACAGATCTCCGGCTTTACATACAGTTGTGCTCATAAGTTTACATAACCTGGTCAGAATTTATGATTTCTTGGCTATTTATCAAACTGCCAGGAAAATGTTTGGGATGCAAAAATAAACCCACAAATAACTTCAGGTCAAATACAGGACTCTCTGAACACATCTGCTGTGGCTATTTCAAGATGCACAATAAGGAAGCACTTGAAGTAAGATGGGCTGCATGGTCGAGTCACCAGAAGAAAGCCATTACTACGCAAATGCCACAATGTATCCCACTTACAGTATGCAAAACAGCACAGAGACAAGCCTCAAACCTTCTGGCACAAAGTCATTTGGAGTGATGAGACCAAAATGTAACTGAATACCATGTATTGCCCCCTTTAACATCAATAATAGCGTAAAGTCTTTTGTGGTATTTGTGGATGAGGCTCTTTGTCTTCTCAGATGGTAAAGCTGTCCATTCCTCTTAACAAAAAGCTCAGTTGTGGCTGAAATCTTAGTTGGTCTACCTGACCGTGTTTTGGTTTCAACAGAACCCCTGATTTTCCACTTCTTGTTTAGAGTTTGAACACAGGTGGTTGGCATTCTCAATTGCTTGGATATCTTTACCTTTTCCCACAGATCCCATGACAATTCTTTTGCTTTCCCCATGACTCAGAATCCAGAAACGTCAGTGGAGCACTGGATGAAAGATGCAAGGGTCTGTCAGGAGTCCAGAAACTCATCGACCTTTTATACACACACACACTAATTACAAGCAAACAAATCACAGGTGAGGATGGTTACCTTTAATAGCCATTCAAACCCCTTTGTGTCAACTTGTGTGCATGTCATCAGGCCAAAATCACCAGGGTATGCAATCTTTTGATCAGGGTAATTTGGGTAGTTTCGGTTGTCATTATGATTTAAAAAGAGTAAACACAGTTGATTGATAATACATGGCTTCAGCCAAACACCAACCATGAGTGAAAGAAAAGTTTTTGTGTTATTCATATTCTCTGAAAAATGGCCAAGAAATCATAAATTCTGCCAGGGTAAACTTATGAGCACAACTGTATGCACAGTCATAAGTGTATCATATTTATAACATTATAAATTACTGTTTTCTCTGCATTTTACGCTATTCAAGCTTTTATTAAGCTGATCCAGTTACTCTGCTCCATTTCTTTCTTAATTTTGTTGCTTTCACATTTCCTGTTTTATGTGCCTTTTCCCAGATTTGTTCCTTTCCCCATATTGCACTCCCATATTGTATTATATTGTAACATTTCTTAAAAAAGACATTGACACGTTATTATTGGAAACAAAATTCACCATGTTTCTTCTTAACCTTGGTAAAATTGGCTAGCTGAAAAAATCAATCTAGATAAAAGAATGTAATTAGAGTGATCCTATTAGTTATTTAAAAATTGAAATGATATATTCTGACAATAGAAGAGCTTGTTATACTTACCTCTTACCGTGCCACCTACCTTCATTTCGTTACAGCACTGACAACTCCGCTTGACACTTCAGCATTCAACACTCCTGGGAGTATGGGATGCCTGTGTCCGCTGCTGTAATATGTGGCTCCATCCTCTAACACCTACATCACTACAGGACACAGCAGTGACATAGGGATTTGAGGAAAGATCCACAGCTAACCGGAAACAGGCATCTGACACTTCCAGAGGTATTAATTACTGTAGAGTTTGATGAAGGCTTCAACACTGGAACAGAGCTAAAATAGAAGACATGCACTGCTGGAGAGATGAGTATAAAAGTTCTTGTATTGCAGGATGCTGCAAGAATGTGACAGGGTTGCTTTAAAGCCCCTATCTAAATGATCTTTTCAGCCTTTCATAGTTAGGCTGAAAAAGACACAAGTCCATCTAGTTCAACCAATAGAAAAATAAATTAACAGAAAACTTCCATTTACACAATCCTATACCAACAGTTGATCCAGAGGAAGGCAAAAAAACAAACAAATGAATTATGGTCCAATTCACTAAAGTGGGGTAAATTCTTCCTGATCCCCCACAAGGCAAATGAATATTCCCTGGATTAACAATCTCTGGTGTTATTACCTATAAATGTTAGAATCCAATTATATTTTGCACACTTATGCATCCAGCTCTGTTTTTAAAACAATCTAATAAGCTTGCCAGAACTAGTTCTTACCTTAACCACTTGCCGACCACCGACCGCAGTCTGACGGCGACAGAGTGGCTCGCTGTCGCAAACTGCCGTCATACGACGACGGCTGCGATAACTAGTGCTGTGAGCGCGCACGCTGCCGTCCGGGGGGGGGGCCATCGTGGGTAGTCCGCCGCACAGGCTCCCTGGCCCCCTCCCCCCGGACGGCAGCGTGCGCGCTCACAGCACTAGAGAGAGAACGTAGGTCCTTGTAAGTAAACACGGATCTCCGTTCTCATAGAGGGGGAAGGGAGATGTATATGGAAGCCGTGATCATCCCCTTTCCCCAGCCAGGGCAGCCCACATACAGTTAGAACACGCCCAGGGAACACAGTTAACCCTTAGAGCGCCCCTGCAGGTTAACCCCTTCACTGCCAATGACATTTACACAGTAATCAGTGCATTTTTAATAGCACTGATCGCTGTATAAATGCCAATGGTCCCAAAAAAGTGTCAAAATGGTCCGACATGTCCGCTGCAATATCGCAGTACCACTAAAAATCGCAGATCGCCGCCATTACTAGTAAAAAATAAAAAATAAATAAAAACCCCAGAAATTAATTCTCATCATCCGTAAACGCGGCAACTTTTGCGCAAACCAATCAATAAACGCCGAATGCAATTTTTTTTTACCAAAAATATGAGGAAGAATATAAATCGGCCAAAAACGGTGAAAAAAAATGTTTTTTTATATTTTTTTTTTGGATTTGTATTTTAGCAAAAAGTAAGAAATGTGGTTTTTTTTTGCAAAATTGTCGCTCTTCTTTTGTTTATAGCGGCGATCAGAAATGACGCAGAGGGGATCAAATACCACCAAAAGAAAGCTCTGTTTGTGGGAAAAAAAGGACGTAAATTTCGTTTGGGTACAACGTCGCACGACCGCGCAATTGTCAGTTAAAGCGACGCATCGCCGAATCGCAAAAAGGGCTCCGGTCCTAAAGCAGCAAATCCTTCCGGGGCTGAAGTGGTTAAAGAAAAATGTTTTGCAAAAATATAAACTGCAAATTTCTCTGTATTTGTTTTCATGTTCTTTCAGTTTCAAAGGTTATATAGCTCAGTAGAAAAAAGCATGGCAAAAGGCTAAAAACTCCAACAAAATTAAAAGTTGTGAATGAAAAAAAAAAAGCTAATACTTCCCTTTTTCCAATTAGTTTCTGTATCTGAATTAGAATAAGCAGTAACACCATAAAACATATATCTATTTTTTTTAATAATCAGCCTTTGTGTTTATGCCTCAAGGCTTTGTCCTTGGTCTCTTATTTCAAATTGTAATCAACAAATTATAGGTGTCCACAGAAACAGGGTTATTGCCATCCAGTAAATATTTGTTTCCTGTCTTTTTGTAAATTATTTATTTATTTATTTGCATTTTTGTAGCAGGTCCCAACACAACTAAGACCCTGGAATAATGTCAGATTTGCCATTTATTCTGGTAAAGGTTAGTGCATTGTGTAATCCTCCCTCTCATTTTTATACCTGCATTTTGTGATAATTTTTGCTATGGGTTTATTTGCAGTTTTATTGTTGGTTTTAAACTAGCATTATTAATATTGTAAAGAATACATAGAAGTATTTTGTATTAGTATAGGCTTCTAAATGTAATTTGACATATGTGTATCTATTGATATAAAATAGAACTGTGTTGCAAGGTATTTGGGGGTGGCCACTGGGCTTTGCAACTTTCTAAGTTGCTTATCCAGGGCAGCTAGACAGATCAAGACTATCAGGCAAAAATCAGAAGTCCTTTTGTGTGATATGTATTTCCTTAAGGTACAGCAGCTACTTATTCCCCTCATAAGAGGGATGATTTACTTTCCATACATTTTTTATTTTTCATTTTTTGCTTTGTCTTGCATTTTATCTATATCCATGCCTTGATTTGCATGGAAGCACATTATAGGGAAATATTTATTGCATCCCTCCTTTATTTTGTTTTAGGGCTCTTTTGCCCCATTGGGACATCTTCCTTTCTTTTTGGAGTCATCTGCTCTGTACCCCCATGTATTAGTGGCGTCAGTAACCTATGGTTGGAAAGGATCCCCATACACACAATTGCTCAGTAAGGAATTATTTTTTGTATTTGTTGCTTTTACCCAAGCATGAACTGTTATTGAAGTAGCCCTTCAGACATCTCTATTTTTGGGCATGCTTAAGAACAAACTCCTGATAACTGGCTTGTTTTGTATTTTTGTGTTTTTGTTTTTTAGCTTGGAGACTGGCACCTTTCATTTGGACGCCACTTGTAGGCGCGTTGTTGGTTGCGGCCGCACAGATCAGTTCTTTCTTGTCCCAAAAGACTGCATCATCTGACCAGTGCTTTTCTGCCTATTAACCCTAAACAGACCAAGTCATCCCTATGGTCAGGGCTCAATAGGTATCCCTTTGGGACCATCTCCCCAGCCTATATGGGGCTATGACCTGACACTGCTCCCTGTTCTAGTGACCCACCACGTCATCTTTTTTATCATCAGGTAATAAAAAGCAACATAATTTATGTGGGTAATGATATATGAACAAGTACAACATTTATTTGTATAATCTTTTGTATTTATTTCCATATACTATGTGATTGTTTTGTTCACTTTTGTAGTTACTATACATCCCAGCGTCTCCATAATCCCCTGAGGAAACCCAATGCGTTGGGAAGGACTCAGCAAAATCTACCTATCTGTGCTCCCACCTAACGTCATTTGATTGCCTTTTTTAGTCAATATTTGTTTGATATCTGATGTAGGGTGAGTTTGGATGTTGCTAGATGGGGAATGTATGCTGTTTTAATCACTTGTGTTATTCAGCGACCCTTTTTGGGCAGTCAGACATTTTTAAGATGTATTAATAAAATTCAATAACGTTTTATCTAATTGTCTTGACATATTTTCTGAGAGGGGGGGATATATCAGCACAGTTAAAGTCCCAATCCCTTTTTTGGTCTTTCTCTTGTTTTTTACTTCTACATAGGGATGTGGTGCTGGTGAAGTTCGGCCATCTTTTTTCATTTATTTTAAAAATCAGAAGTCCTTGTGTGTTCTATCAATTGTTGAAGCAAAATCATCATCATGACAGCCAGACACCATGCCTTTTTTGGTGGCTAGCAGTGGCAACATCTATGCTTCTTTCACGACAGGTTTTCTTAAATGACATACATTTGATATTAATTTAGTGAACCAAGTTTACTGAATAGGAATTGTTCAAATTTTAGATCTTTTCCTTTTGTGGTTTCCTATAGATTTTTCATTTTCAGATTCTTCAATTTGAGTCACCATCTTGAATCATAAAACACATTATTGACAAATCCCACATTTCTAGGACCCCTCCTCACCGCAGTCATCACACCCCTCTTGGGTGACTATAATAATTAGTTAATTAGTGCGGCCAAGACTCCATGCCCAGGTTACACTTCAATGATAAATGTGATAAACACCATAATATATAATGAAGGGAAAACCAGTTTTTTTTTATTTTCATGTCTGGGGAAAAGTGGTTACCCAAATTTAGCTTTTAATTTGACTGTCAGGAAAAGGGTGGCTCTCTCATTTGATTCATACTGTGTATTTTTTAACATACATCACAGGACTGAGGATTGCCTAATTCTTAGACAAATGGGTTATGCTCCAGCTACAAGTGATTGGACAGTGACAAAGCAATGTTTAAAACCAAGACCTGCACAACCACTCCCACTCCCAGCAGGACTTCATTTTTTACTGGTGTCCTTATGAGATGGACGTATTTTTCCCTGCTCCAATAGAAATTTCTCTTTTTTTCTGGTATCTTTTCTTGGGTGTACATTCAGGATGCTTAGCTGCACATTCCTTGTTTGGGAATGCCACACTATCAGTTTTTTGCTCTTCACTTTGACTTGACCACCGCACCTTAAGTTTAGCGCTAGACCCAGTTCTGGCTCTTTATGCCTGGGGAATCCTCATTGTGGGTTGTCTGGATTACCTACTCCTGAAGGAACAGTTGGTGCAGACTCTGTCAGCCAATGTTCATTGGATCATGCTGACCCTGCAGAGTTTTAGATGGAACCGGATTCTTCAGTATTCAGCGTTAGATCCTCCTCTGCACTAGGAGTACCTGGGCATGGTCCTGGATACAGCCCTATTTCGGGTTTTCTTTACCCAGAAAAAAGTTCCAGTCTCTCAGCTCCCATGTGCAGACCCTGTGGCCAAGAAGATACCCTATGTTTTCACTTTGCATGAGGATTCTGGGTCTGGTGGTAGCCCCCTTTAAGGCAGTTCTGTATGCCCAGTTTTCTCCAGACCATTGCAAAATTAAATTCTGGCAGGGTAGGACAAGCAGACTGGCCTATGCGTCAAACCAATAGGACCAGGTGGGTCCGATCATGGTCCAGCGCTGGAGATGGGGTAATCTTTTCTCCCAGGGATCTGGAAAGTGGTCTGGAAAGTGTTGGTGACAGATTCCAGCCTGTTAGGCTAGGGAGTAGTCCTGGGCTTCCTATTAATTTGTTGAACTAGGTCGTCAGAGGTTTCTTGGCTCCCCTTTTATGAAGTGGGTCTCAGGGCAATTCACTTATTTGTTCAACACTGGACCTCTCCTCTTTTGGGTTGGACAATGCAACAACAGTGGTTTACATCATCAGTGGGGCACCAGAAGTTGTTTGGCTCAAAAAGAAGCAGACCTGATTTTGCCTGAACAAAACTTCTTGTTCCTTGCCTGTCATGCACATTCCATATGTGGCAAATTGGCAGGCCATCTTCCTCAGACGGATCCCAGAGTATGGTCTCTCCATCCAGAGCAGTTTTGAGTTCTCTGATTCAGGTAGGCAGTGCAAGATGTGGATCTCCTGGCCTCCAGTTTTATCAACAAACTGGCCAGATTCCCATAAAGACTGGAAATCTCTTGGCCTTCATGGTAGATACTACTGTATTTTTTTTCTCCTGAAGGGTCTTCCTCACATGCTTTGCAGGATTGAGATGGAGGGTATTCTGATAGCCTTTCTTGCTCTGACCTGGTCCAGGAGCATGCTGTATTTAGAGATTGTCAAGTTTTCGGCCTTTACAGATCATCTAGACCTAAAGTATTAGGGATCAGTTTGCCATCTTGCTTCTTTTTTTTATGGCATGGATGTTAGAGTCCAAGTGCAGAGGGATGGGGGCTTTTTAAAATTAGTCTCATGAAGGCTAAGAAATCAGGTTCCTGGAAGTTTACTCTCAAACTTGGAGGACATACTTTTGCTGGGTGTGAAGTGTAGCCCAGTCTGCGGCTCTGGAAGGAAAAGGACTGTGTCTTTTGCTGCAGAGGAGACTTTTACACAGCCACAGCTGCAGGAGAGGGTGCCATTACAAAATATAGAGTAGCCAGAGTTAAGCCAGCACTCCATCCATTTGGGGGTGAACTGAGATGTTGACTGCTAGAGACCCTGAGTTGAAATGTGGAGGTCTTTGGAAGATGTACTCCTCAAGGAGACTTAGCTTGTACTACAGTTTCTTAAACTTTAATTCCCAGAGGCATTGAGGAGTAGGGGGTTGTTGTAACTTTTTCTGGGCCGAGGAGAGTAAGAGGGGACAACTCGCAGAGAAACTGAAGCTGGGAGCAGACTGCTGCACCGGCTTGAAAGAGGCACACAGTGGCAGCCATCCCAAAGCATTGGAGAACACCCTAAGTGTTGATGGACCCTGCTGCCTAATTGAGGAGCTGAGTGCTCACTGAGGTACACTTTGCTAGCGAGCAAAAGGAGATCCCCTGCAGACACAGAGGTGAGAGGCCATTGGCCAACCCTGCATTGCTCCTTGATAAAAGATGGACAGAGTTGTCTGCAAGAATTATAGTGGCAGTGTTTATATCAGTTCTTAAAGAGACATTTCCTTAAACAACAGTTGGGCCCAAATGAGCATACTGCTTGTGTGTGTGTGTGTGTGTGTAAATATATATATATATATATATAATATATATATATATATATATATATAGTCAGATCCATAAATATTGGGACATGGACACAGTTTTAATCTTTTTGGCTCTATACACCACCACAATGGATTTGAAATGACACAAACAAGATGTGCTTTAACTGCAGACTTTCAGCTTTAATTTGAGGGTATTTACATCCAAATCAGGTGAACGGTGTAGGAATTACAACAGTTTGTATACGGGCCTCCAACTTTTTAAGGGACCAAAAGTAATGGGACAATTGGCTGCTCAGCTGTTCCATGGCCAGGTGTGAGTTATTCCCTCATTATCCCATTTACAAGGAGCAGACAAAAGGTCCAGAGTTCATTTCAAGTGTGCTATTTGCATTTGGAATCTGTTGCTGTCAACTCTCATTGTTAGATCCAAAGATCTGTCACTATCAGTGAAGCAAGCCATCATTAGGCTGAAAAAACAAAACAAACCCATCAGAGAGACAGCAAAAACATTAGGTGTGGCCAAATCAACTGTTTGGAACATCCTTAAAAAGAACGAACGCACTGGTGAGCTCAGCAACACCAAAAGACCCGGAAGACCCCGGAAAACAACTGTGGTGGATGACCGAAGAATTCTTTCCCTGGTGAAGAAAACACCCTTCACAACAGTTGGCCAGATCAAGAACACTCTCCAGGAGGTAGGTGTATGTGTGTCAAAGTCAACAATCAAGAGAAGACTTCACCAGAGTGAATACAGGGGGTTCACCACAAGATGTAAACCATTGGTGAGCCTCAAAAACAGGAAGGCCAGATTAGAGTTTGCCAAACAACATCTAAAAAAGCCTTCACAGTTCTGGAACAACATCCTATGGACAGATGAGACCAAGATCAACTTGTTCCAGAGTGATGGGAAGAAAAGAGTATGGAGAAGGAAAGGAACTGCTCATGATCCAAAGCATACCACCTCATCAGTGAAGCATGGCGGTGGTAGTGTCATGGCGTGGGCATGTATGGCTGCCAATGGAACTGGTTCTCTTGTATTTATTGATTATGTGACTGCTGACAAAAGGAGCAGGATGAATTCTGAAGTGTTTCGGGCAATATTATCTGCTCATATTCAGCCAAATGCTTCAGAACTCATTGGACGGCGCTTCACAGTGCAGATGGACAATGACCCGAAGCATACTGCGAAAGCAACCAAAGAGTATTTTAAGGGAAAGAAGTGGAATGTTATGCAATGGCCAAGTCAATCACCTGACCTGAATCCGATTGAGCATGCATTTCACTTGCTGAAGACAAAACTGAAGGGAAAATGCCCCAAGAACAAGCAGGAACTGAAGCCAGTTGAAGTAGAGGTCTGGCAGAGCATCACCAGGGGTGAAACCCAGCGTTTGGTGATGTCTATGCGTTCAAGACTTCAGGCTGTTATTGACTGCAAAGGGTTTGCAGCCAAGTATTAAAAAGTGAAAGTTTGATTTATGATTGTTAATCTGTCCCATTACTTTTGGTCCCTTAAAAAGTGGGAGGCACATATACAAACTGTTGTAATTCCTACACCGTTCACCTGATTTGGATGTTAATTCCCTCAAATTAAAGCTGAAAGTCTGCAGTTAAAGCACATCTTGTTCATTTCATTTCAAATCCATTGTGGTGGTGTATAGAGCCAAAAAGATTAGAATTGTGCCGATGTCCCAATATTTATGGACCTGACTGTATATATATATATATATATATATATATATATATAAAGTAGTGAGTGTACAGCTTGTATAACAGTGTAAATTTGCTGCCCCCCTCAAAATAACAACACACAGCAATTAATGTCTAAACCGCTGGAAACAAAAGTGAGTACACCCCAAGTGAAAATTTCCAAATTGGGTCCAATTAGCCATTTTCCCTCCCTGGTGTCATATCACTCGTTCTCAGGTGTGAATTGGGAGCAGGTGTGTTAAATTTGGTGTTATCGCTCTCACTTTCTCATATTAGTCACTGGAAGTTCAACATGGCACCTGATGGGAAAGAACTCTCTGAGGATCTGAAAAAAAGAATTGTTACTCTATATAAAGATGGCCTAGGTTATAAGAAGATTGTCAAGACCCTGAAACTGAGCTGCAGCACAGTGGCCAAGACCATACAGTGGTTTAACAGGACAGGTTCAACTCAGAACAGGCCTTGCCATGGTTGACCAAAGAAGTTGAGTGCACATGCTCAGCGTCATATCCAGAGGTTGTCCTTGGGAAGTAGATGTATGAGTGCTGCCAGCATTGCTGCAGAGGTTGAAGGGGTGGGGCATCAGCCTGTCAATGCTCAGACCAAACGCCACACACTGCATCAAATTGGTCTGACTGGCTGTCTTCCCTTCTAAGGAGGATGCACAAGAAAGCCCACAAACAGTTTGCTGAAGACAAGCAGACTAAGGACGTGGATTACTGGAACCATGTCCCGTGGTCTGATGAGACCAAGATAAACTTATTTGGTTCAGATGGTGTCAAGTATGTGTGACGGCAACCAGGTGAGGAGTACAAAGACAAGTGTATCTTGCCTACAGTCAAACATGATGGTGGGAGTATATTATCAATATAACTAAGCGTTATATATATATGAGTGCAGCGCTATTTGTAACTAAATCAAGTGCAAACTACAGATGCTAATTAAATAAATTACATACATCCATAAAGTGCAAGTAGATATATCCTCCTTGTAGAATGACTACATAAGTGCAAAGTGATACACTAATAGTGCAACAGAATTCATTCCTAGAGTTTAGAGTTCATGCAATAGTCCATATAATACAGCCACAGAACTGGTAAAAGACCCCACACTGATCAAAGCCCAGGAAAATGTGGTAAAGGTAGATGGTGAATTAGTGAACCCGGACCAGTCTTGTGGTTACCCATACTTTATTGTGGAAAGAGATCTGTTATATCGGGTTGCTCAAAAGGTGGATGAAACCATTGAGCAACTTGTGGTACCCAAACCATATAGGAAGTTGGTATTGGAATTAGCCCATGGGCACATTCTGGGAGGTAATTTGGGGGCGGAGAAAACCAGACAGAGAGTATTGCAAAGGTTCTATTGGCCTGGGGTCATGAAGGAAAAAGAAAACTATTGTTCCTCCTGCCCTGTGTGTCAGAAGTCGGCCCCTTTGTCGCATTTCCGTAACCCACTTGTACCTAACCCCATCATTGAGGACCCCTTTGAGAGGATCGCAATGGATTTGGTAGGGCCGATACTGAAGTACGCTAGGGGGCATCAGTACATTTTGGTCATAATGGACTATGCCACCCGCTATCCCGAAGCGATCCCTCTTAGAAACACCTTCTAAGAGGGATCGACGATAGCCAAAAAGCTATTTCTGGTCTTCAGCCGTGTGGGTATTTGTAAGGAATTGCTTACAGACCAGGGTACCTCGTTTATGTTCAGGGTAATGAAAGAGTTGTGCAAGTTGTTCAAAGTGACCCAATTACGTACATCTGTGTATCACCCTCAAAGAGATGGGTTGGTTGAAAGGTTCAACAAAACCCTAAAACAAATGTTAAAAAAGGTGGTGGATCGAGATGGAAAGGATTGGGACTGTTTAATACCCTACCCTAATACCCTACCTGATGTTCGCTATTCGGGAAGTACCACAATCCTCTACCGGGTTCTCACCCTTCGAGTTACTCTATGGGAGACACCCCAGAGGGCTGTTGGATATTGCCAAGGAAACTTTGGAAAGTGAGAGTTCTCCCCACCAGAGTGTGATTGAGCATGTTGCCCTGATGCAAGATAGAATTGCACAGGTAATGCCAATCGTCAAAGAACATGGCCACACACAGATGTCTCCGATCCCAGCAGCCTTCACACTACTCGGATAGCCCTGCCCACCCACTGATGATGCTGCATTGATGGGCACTGATATGCTCCACTGATTGGCACTGATGAGGCTGCATTGATAGGCACTGATAGGCTGCATTGATGGGCACTAATGAGGCTGCACTGATAGACACCAATGAGGCTGCATTGATGGGTACTGATATGCTCCACTGATTGGCACTGATGAGGCTGCATTAATAGGCACTGATAGGCTACATTGATGGGCACTGATGAGGCTGCACTGATAGACACCAACGCAGGGGCGGCTCTACCACTAGGCGAAGTAGGCTGCACTAATGAGCACTGATAGGTTGCATTGATGGGCACTAATATTCTGCACTGATGAGCACTGATGAGGCTGCATTGATGGGCACTGATGAGGATGCATTAATGGGCACTGAAGAGACTGCACTGATGGGCACTGATGAGGCTGCATTGATGGGCACTGATGAGGCTGCATTGATGAGCACTGATAGGCTGCACTGATGGGCACTCATAAGCACTGATGAAGCTGCATTGATGGGCACTGATAGGCTGCATTGATGGGTACTGATGAGGCTGCACTGATGGGCACTGATATGCTGCATTGATGGGCACTGATAAGGCGGCACCAATGAGGCTGCACTGATGGGTACTAATAAGGTGGCACAGATGAGCACTGATGAGGCGGTACTGATGGGCACTGATAGGCTGCACTGATGGGCAATGATTGGCTGAATTGATGGGCACTGGTAGGCTGCATTGATGGGCACTGATGAGGCTGCACTGATGCACTGATGGGCTTGTTGTAACTTAATTCTGCTGAACACATTTAACAATGTCTATTCATGAGATAATATATGAAGGCGTGCTTAGGGGTCCAACGGGGTGGGGCAGCGTAGGGGTTGGGTGGCTAAACTAGTGGCGTGTAACTCTTAAGACCTAGCTAGTAGCTCAGGACTTGAAAATTTGACTTCTGTATATATATATATATATATATATATATATATATATTGTTAATATCCGGGGTGATTATACTCAAGTGGTGCATGCGACTTCAAGAAACGTGCCACTCCAGACTGTGTCTTTAAGGGCATGGCAGCCCACTTTTATTAAGAGGAACAGAAAAGTTCAAAGTAAACACAGTAGCTTCCCTCTCAGGGGTATTCTTAATTTCTTATCCTTTAGTCGGATTCGTGTTTGTTCAGTGTTTAAAGAACAGTTCTGAGAAGTTGAAGTTGATTCTACCTTTTTTTCTGTATGTCCACCTTGCTCACTCCTGTGACCCAATAATTTCTGCCCACCACTCCAAGTCCATTACCATCACCCTCTGCTATATACCAAGCCATTCCATTATATGCTGCCACTATCACTTCCACTGAATCTCTTACCAACTGCAATCTCTGTGTTATTTCATTAGAACTCTGCACTATGTTACACCATATCACTCTCCCCAATCACTATGCATATTCCTCTCTATATACATTTCCTGTGTGGCACTCTTTCTCTTTAGTGCCTCTATTTTTACACAGCCCCATATATTCTTTGCAGCTCCTCATCAGTAATCCATTTTTGGTCTCTACCTTCACAGTAACCTGCTGCAGCCCTGCCTGGAATTTTGCTTTTCAGCTTATATCAACTTAAAGTGGGAGTAAACTCCCATGCATATTTTTTATCTATAAGTAAGCCTATAGTAAGGCTTACAGTATTCATACCCCTTGAAATGTTCCACATTTTGTCATGTTACAACCAAAACGTAAGTGTATTTTATTGGGATATTATGTGATAGACCAAGAGTGGCACATAGTTGTGAAGTGGAAGGAAAATGACAAATGATTTTCAAAATTTTTTACAAATAAATATCTGAAAAGTGTGGTATGCATTTGTATTCAGCCCCCTTTACTTTGATACCCCTAACTAAAATCTAGTGGAACCAATTCCACCAATTCCGGGCGGCACAGTGGTGTAGTGGGTAGCACTTTCGCCTGGTAACAAAAGGGTCGCTGGTTCGAATCCCAACCACGACACTACCTGCCTGGAGTTTGCATGTTCTCCCTGTGCCTGCGTGTGTTTCCTCCGGGTACTCCGGTTTCCTCCCACACTCCAAAGACATGCTGGTAGGTAAATTAGATCCTGTCTAAATTGTCCCTAGTATATGTATGAATGTGAGTTAGGGACTTTAGATTGTAAGCTCCTTGAGGGTAGGAACTGATGTGAATGTAAAATATATATATGTAAAGCGCTGCGTAAATTGACAGCGCTATATAAGTACCTAAAATAAATAAATAAAATAAATAAATTGTCTTCAGAAGTCACCTAATTAGTAAATAGAGTCCACCTGTGTGCAATTTAATCTCAGCATAAATACAGCTGTTCTATGAAGCGCTCAGAGGTTTGTTAGAGAACCTTAGTGAACAAATAGCATCACGGAGGCAAAGGAACACACCAGACAGGTCAGGGATAAAGTTGTGGAGAATTTTAAAGCAGGGTTAGGTTATAAAAAAATATCTCAGCTTTGAACATCTCACAGAGCACTGTTCAATCCATCATCCAAAAATGGAAAGAGTATGGCACAACTGAAAACTTACCAAGACATGACCACCCCCCTAAACTGACAGGCCGGGCAAGGAGAGCATTAATCAGAGAAGCAGCCAAGAAGCCCATGGTAACTCTGGAGGAGCTGCAGAGATCCACAGCTCAGGTGGGTGAATCTTTCCAAAAGACAACTATTAGTCGTGCACTCCACAAATCTGGACTTTATTGGAGAGTGGCAAGAAGAAAGCCATTATTGAAAAAAAAACATAAGAAGTCCCATTTGCAGTTTGCCAGAAGGCCTGTGGGGGACACAGCAAGCACATGAAAGAAGTTGCTCTGGTCAGATAAGACCAAAATTAAACTTTTTGGCCTAAAAGCAAAATGCTATGTATAGCTGAAAACTAACACTGCACATAACCTTGAACAAACCACCCCCACATGGTGGTGGCAGCATCATGTTGTGGGGATGCTTTTCTTCAGAAGGGGCAGGGAAGCTGGTCAGAATTGATGGGAAGATTAATGGAGCCAAATACAGGGTAATCGTAGAAGAAAACCTGTTAAAGTCTGCAAAAGACTTGAGACTGGGGCAGAGGTTCACCTTCCAGCAGGACAATGACCCTAAACATAAAGCCAGAGCTACAATGGAATGGTTTAGATCAAAGCATATTCATGTGTTAGAATGGCCCAGTCAAAGTCCAGACCCAAATCCAATTGAGAATCTGTGACAAGACTTGAAAATTGCTATTCACAGATGCTCTCCATCCAATCTGAGAGCTTGAACTATTTTGTAAAGAAGAATGGGCAAAAATTTCACTCTCTAGATGTGCGAAGCTTGTAGAGACATACCTGAAAAGTCTTGCAGCTGCAGTTGCAACAAAAGGTGGTTCTACAAAGTATTGACTCAGGGGGCTGAATACAAATGCACGCCCCAATTTTCACATATTTATTTGTAAAAATATTTTGAAAACCATTTACCATGTTCTTTCCACTTCACAATTATGTGCCACTTTGTGTTGGTCTATCACATAAAATCCCAATAAAATACATTTACGTTTTTGGTTGTAACATGACAAAATGTGGAACATTTCAAGGGGTATGAATACTTTTTCAAGGCACTGTATCTATAGGTACTGTAAAAATCTCCTAAACGTGCAGTGTTTAGAAAATATTTGCTATAAATGCAGCCGGTGAAGTCCCGGTGAGGGCCACTCCTCAGAGCCCTGTGCTGTAAATGGCGGCTCGCTCGCACATGCGTGGTAGTGACGTCATCATGGCTCCAACCACTCACACAGTCGCCAACCCAAAAGGAAGGGCAGGTGAAGATGGAAGCGCCTTCAGCGGTGACAGATTGTTGCTGGAGGGGCTTCGTTCTAAGGTAAGTTTCACATAATGTGCTACCATACAATGCATACTAGCACATTTTGACATTGCCTTGCAAGTTGCAGAAAAAAACACAGCGGTTTACTACTACTTTCTTGTTTTTCTTGCACTACATTTTGTGAATGGCCAAGGAGATAGGGGGTGCATAAATTACATTAGTCCTTCTCTGTATGAGAGCCACATCTCTCATATCTGCAGCTGGAAGTACACCAAGACTTGGGGTGGGATACACCTCAAGAGAGATAATTATTGTTTACACAACCTAAAATTTTAAAAAAAAGCATAGAGTTCTGCTAAAAAATACTGACACCAATGCCACCAATGAAGTTACTATTACTCCCACTGATACCAATGCTGGTGTGAACTATTAATCCCTCTGACAGGAACAGTGAGTCTTATGTAACTCCCACTTCCTCTTCAGTGTACCCCCCATGTGCTATATTATATAAAATATAGCAAACCAAAGGTGGAAGGTGCAATACTACAAGCCATATGTACTTAACTGACTATGTCCACCTTTGGCTACACCCACAAGTGTTTAGGTGGGGTGGCTGAGTTCCTGCACCTATTTTCTGAAAAAACCCTGAAAAAAAGAGCTCCTTCTATCCAGAACTGTGAGAAGTATCAATGTCTATTTCTTCAGAAGCTCGAAATGTAGTACTCCAGTCATTACATGAGCATGGCCATATAGAGGAAAACTCTTTGACAGGGTCACTGAGAAAGATAAATACTGAACCCAAAAGGCTGAATGTAAATCAAACTCTTTCACGTCCACAAAGATAAAGTTCAGAGGAAACATCCCACCAATTACATAATGACTTCCAACATTCTTTGAAGAAAAGGATGAAAATGAATGGGGGTTGGATGGAATTTTCATGCTAAACATCCTGCATGGAAGAAGCTCCTGCCCCAGTTTAAGGATTTTTAGGATTATATGACTTTTATGCACAGTACAGTCATACATCCATTTGTTCATTTCTTCAGGAGCTAGTGAGATAGACTGTATTGCATAGTCAAGGAAAGACCTTCAGCTAAATACAGATGATAAATATAGATAATTGCTATACAGTATTGTCTGCTAGATATAGTAAACCGTCTGGGAAGAGATTTTCGTCAAGGTGAATCATATGTTATTTTCTTCCAGCGTGTAGTATTGTAAAGAGACAGTACTTTGCTACTTCTGCCTTGAAAAGGAATTTAGCATTGCACAATTATTTAAAGCCCCAACGTAGAAACAAAGCTCACCAACAGACAATTTGGAACTTATAAAATAATTAGCTTAGCTAGATAGGGGTGAGTAAACTAGTATATCACATTTGTTGATGTTTTAATGACAATGCTTATGCAGTGTCACCTCGGATTGCGAGTAACGCGGTATATGAGCATTTTGCAATACAGGCTGTTTTTTTCTTTAAATACTGACTCAGTTTGCGAGCCCTGCCCCACAAAATGAGCAGGATTCAAGCCTCTATGCATGCTACGGTATGTGGCCAGAGGTGTGGGGCACTAGTGAGGCTCAAAAATGCTCGGTAACACTCAGAAATACTCGGAAATACCAAAAGTTCCCAAGTGTTTCCGAGCATCTCTAAACCTCACCAGTGCCCCCACACCTCTGGCCGCATACAGTACTGCATAGACAAGCAGTCATTGTGGAACGAATCATCCGAGTTTCCATTGTTTCCTATGGGGAAATTTGCTTGATATAAAAGTGTTTTGGATTACAAGCATTCTCCTGGAAAAGATTATGTTCCACTGTACCTCTTTTAATTATTGAACTTGTTGCTCTGCTTGCATCAACCATTTCTCTTCTTTTTAGCATGTCAAATGCTGCTGAGCAAAGCCAATTTTCCCTAAAGTTGTCTATTTCACTGCATCATTTGAAGGGTGTTAGCATACTAAGGTAGATCCAGCATGATTTTTCAGAATTTTGTGCACCGCAGTGTAAGGACCATTTGCATTTGTGCATTGTAGTGTGGTAAAGTGCGGGTTCTTTGCAGTGTAATGTATACAGTATGTGTGTTGTAGTGCAAATAACAATGAATGGCAATGCACTACATCACACATACAGTTGTGCTCAAAAGTTTGCATACCCTGGCATAAATCATGACATTTTGCCATTAATATTGAAATTATGACTGATCATGCCAAGAAATCTCTTTTATTTAAAGATAGTGATCATATGAAGCTAGTTATTATGACATAGTTGTTTGGCTCCTTTTCAAATAATAATGATAACAGAAATAACCCAAATGGCCCTGATCGAAAGTTTTTTTTTTAAAAATGAATGTAAAAAAACATTTTATAATGTATTAAAATGTAGATGCTATTATTAAGGCAGTGGAAGTGTCAGTAGTTTTTTATTTTTATTATTTTCGTATTGTATTATTTTTTACAATTGTTTTAGGGGCCCCATTGGGGGGGGCTTTGGTCAAATAGCAGGGGGGATCTGCGCTGCACGGGGTGATTAGGGTGTGCCCAGGCATACCTGGCACACCCCCTGCACACACCTATGTGTGTTGTAAATTACTGGTTGATTTATTTAAATAGTTTGAGTCTACTAAAGATTTTTTAGTTGCTTTTTCAAAAATCTTACCTATGCATGGATTGCTGGGACTCATGATTATTCATAAAGCACTACAACAAACAATTATTTGACAGAGTCTGCAAGGAGCCAGTGGATTCCTATTACCATATCTTTGATTATGGGATGACTATTAGCTATGCAGGAAGGGTCTTTTTCTGTGTCGGTTATAGGCACCCTACCGTGTGAATCTGCCAAGTCTTCCTGTTAAGATCACTGTCTCTCTCCCCTTGCATACTTCCACCATATTATTGAATATGAATTCCTCTTGGGATCTTCAAGTGCTTGATGGGATCCTTCTGGTCTCTATTCTGTTCCCCCTATGGCCTATTAATACCAATGAGGTTGGCGCCTTGCATTTGTGAATGTTAGCAATTTATTCATAAAAGGCTGTTTAATTACCCTTTGGAATATCGATGTTGTGACAATACATGTAATGCTTTGCTAGCTCCTGAGGAAGCAGATAGGTGAAACATGTCGAGAGAAGAGCATTTGCCAACAACCTAAGAATCTGTATATGATATTTCAGTGCTTAATCTTAATATGTATTTACATTTTAATATCGGTTTACAATAAAATTTATTTGTGTTTTGACACCTTTAAAATCCCATTCTGTTATTGTTTCTAAGAATTACCAATTCTTGGGATGTTGGTGTCTTTGATAGCCAGGCTAAGTGGTACATTTAAAAGGAATTATTTCCATTCACTAGTGATGGTTCCTTTTCAGCCATGTAGCAAATCATGTTTGCATCTGTCAGAAACTTGATGACAGTTGTTGGGGATTAGTACCATTTTGGTTGTGTAGATTAAATCATCAGGGTTTATTTATTAAAGGAATCAAAGGTATTCACTTAGCTTAGCAAAAAAAGGTGCAGCTGTGTTCACTAGAATCATCCAATCATAGCCAACCATGTATTTTGTAAACTTGTCTCCTCATAACTGGGTATTAATAGAGAGCATAGCTTCACCTTATGTAATTTATGTTTCTCTTTATCAATCAACCCCATTGTGTTTAGTATAATTTCTAGTTGATGCTTGTAAAGCTAGGGCGTGAGATGGATTCTCACACAAGAATATTGGCATATGTTCAAACCCCTGCATTTGTCAATACGTTGCAGCAAGTTCTCGCAATAAATAATTTTCTCTGAAGCTAAAAATAGCAGTACCAAAAATAATAAAAAGATGACATACATATCAAATTGCCTTTTATTCATGATAACTTCTTTATAGACATGCGTAAAATCTGCTGGGTAAATATCACTGTTTTGCTTGTCTTTAAGCACACACAAGGAGAGTATTAGGGGGCTGATCTACATCAACAGTTTGTTAGAGTCTACATGAAAGAAGAAATTAATTAAAATAGTCAAATAATAAAACTTTGGTGAGAAGTACAGTATTTAATGTAAAATATAGCATATGTAGTGCAGGAGTCTGTAACACACACAGTTTTGTGATCAGTGCCGGGTTTAGGAGTACATAACAGAGTGTGGAGGACGGGGATACGTAATACACAGAGTGCAGGGACCAGGAGTGTATAATGCAGAGACTGCAGAAGTCAGGAGTACATAGAACACAAAATGATTGAGTCAGGTGTGTGCAACGTGCAGAAAGCAGGGGTCATGAGTACAAAATGATGAGAGTTTAGAGGTCTGTGTTATGTAACCTCCTAGTACAAGTTCCCCTCCTGCCCACATTTCACATCCTAAAAAAAATACTCCCCCCCCTCCAAAATTCACCTCCTAGTACAAATCATCTTCCTCTAAATCTACCCTCCCCAGCACAAACCCTCTCACCATAGCACATATCCTCTCCTTCCCCAAATCTCTTCCCAGCAATAATTCTCTCCCTCCTCCAAATCCCCTCTCCCAGCACTAATCTTCTCTCCCTTAATCCTCCCCCAGCACAAATTTCCTACTAATCCCATCAAAACAAAACTTTATCCCCAGCACAAATCCTCTCCTTCTCCATATCCTTCCAGCACTAATCCCTCTGAAATCCTCCCTCCCAGCTCAAATCACCTTCTCCCTAAACCTCCCACAAATTCTCCCCTCCAATTCTTCCTCCTTGCACAAATAACCCCCCCCCCCCCCCCCCCCCCAATAAACACGTTCCTCCTTCTTAACCTCCCCTCTTAAACACCCTCCAAATCCCTCTTCCACTAAACTCGACCCTCCCTCCTAAAGTCCCCCTAATCACGACCTTCCTATACCTCTTCCTCTCCTAAACACGACCCCTATTTCAAAACAAAACTACCCTAATCATCCTTTAAACACGACCCCCTCCTAATTCCCTCTCTTCTAATCAC
>BLSH010483580.1:192698-206465 GCA_018402905.1 Glandirana rugosa | reverse complement strand
ATGTGTACATACCTGCCTAGGACAAAGGTAGTCGACGGTAGGAGACGGATCGTTCCACAAAAGGACCGTCATAGGAATTGGGCCGTACTGTTAAGAAGGCTGTCTTTCAGCGTGTGTATCCGCACGCCCGGCCATTTTTTACTGTTTTGGACCTCGTAAAGGGGATGCTACTAGTCGTACAGATAACTCTCTCAATCTCTGTTTTCCCACTCTTGCAATTCATTAAGGCGGAGCGTTGAGTCCTTTTTTAACTTTTATTGCAGAACAGATAGGAAATATAAAGAAAGAGCAGAGTAAAACTGCAGGAAGAAAGAAATGAGGTACAATGAATACATGCATACCTGCAGTGACATATTACAATAACATGTGCAATCAATACATGGCAAATTACATGTAACTACTTACAATGGATGCCGGGTTAAGGATACTGCCAGGAAAACACCTTGCTAGGCAGAGGATGGCAGCTGATGGAAACAGGATCCGTCCATACATGTGTACACTCTAGAATGGCTGCTAACCCTTGAACTAAAGTGCAATGCATTGTGGGATGATTACATAGACAAAATACTGGAATGAGAATATATACCAAAAACAGTCACAAGGTGGCAGCATAACACAAGCTAAACATTAATAGAATGCAAGCTGAATTTGCCAGAAGGCATGACACAAGCAATAAATATCTTCCAAATCTCACAGAATTCATTATCAATAAAAATATGACAGAACAGTGACACTTCTGTTTGCTTGTCTATAACTCTGATCATAGCTGGTCAGTACTCTCAGAGTCGGGGTAAGCTAAACATTTCCCAGGGCTGAATGGTGAGGGGGGGGTGTAACAATTAGGTGTCAATCACTTTAAGGACTTTTTAAAGATTGTATCCCTCACAGTAACATGTGGGAAAGAGGGGCAGGGAATTTATAACACCCTTACTGACTTGTAGACTCACAGACTCCAACCATAGACCTCAGTATAGGAAAAAAGAGTCTTTAAACTGAAACCAGCAACCTATGCCTTTTCCAGAAGAAGCTGCATCTCCGTTAGCCACATCAGTCTTCTTGGTGCTTCCCCAGGCTCTCCACAAGTTCCTTGTGCTTTGTATCTCATCTACGGCATCAGTTCCCTTTCCAGACCTCTGCCCTCTGTGTCTAGGACTTCCAGAGGCAGGACCACACTGGACAGGCAGGTTTTTTCTGGCTCCAGGCATTTGCACTGAGCACATGCAAATGCCTCCTAGGCCCCAGGTCTAGTCACAACTGCTGCATAACACCTACCACTCCAAGCCCAGAGCCTGGATGAAGAGGAGTGCTCACAAGGTCCACCCCGAATATTTATGACCCCCCCAGCAGTAATAATCCTCCTTACTGGTTGACCAGAGGGAACACAAACATTCAAACCTCAGGATTACTGTGGCATCTCACTCTAATGCCAGAAGTATCAGTGACGACTGCTGTCAGCAAAGAGAAACAAGAGCAACACTGAGTTCAGGGGAAAACCAAATAAGCAAACAGACTATAAATCAATTTGGGCTGACTACAACCCAGCAAGGCTAAATTTGCATACAGTTGTATGCAAAAGTTTAGGAACCCCTGACCATTTCCATGATTGTCATTTATAAATATTTGGGTGTTTGGATCAGCAATTTCATTTTGAGCTATCAACTAACTGAAGGACACAGTAATATTTCAGTAGTGAAATTAGGTTTATTGGATTAACAGAAAATGTGCAATATGAATCAAAATGAAATTAGACAGGTGCATAAATGTGGACACCCTTGTCATTTTGTTGATTTGAATACCTGTAACTACTTAGCACTGATTAATTGGAACACACAATTGGTTTGGTGAGCTCATTAAGCCTTGAACTTCATAGACAGGTGCATCCAATCATGAGAAAAGGTATTTAAGGTGGCCAATTGCAAGTTGTTGTTCTCTCTGACTCTCATTTATAAATGACAATCATGGAAATTGTCAGGGGTTCCTAAACTTTTGCATACAACTGTAGCTCCTTCTGCCTAGGGCAGCTTGGATACACATATATACAGTATATACTGTGTGTGCAGTATTTATGTCTAAGCAAATAATTACTCAATTTACAAAAACAACAGTGGAACTAAACAACTCACTATGCTCTTTTTTATTTGCATGTCAAAATGGGACAAGTAAAGGCTTGTCTTAACAAATATATATGGATATATACAGTGTATCCAGGTGCTTAGCTGGTAAGGGAGAAGCAACTACAGAAACACTGTGCTGCAGTTGCTCTATGTGTTCACACAAGACTGATCTAGCCAATTCTGTTCTGCCTCCATCCACTAGAGTTAACCTGTGGTGCATGAAGTACCAGAAAGACTTTGATGCAAGATTATGATGGATTATGGGAGATGTAGTTAATTAAACTGACTCAGGCTGAAAGACTACAATTCCCAAATAGGGAACATAAAAGGTGAGGAGGAGAATGTTGTTTTCCCAGGCTGTGAAATGAAGAACTTCATCTTACTGTGAGAGTACCGGGGCAGAGCACAACTTCACCTAGCCATGTGCAGTAAGCAGAGGTCCATCATCCTTGGGCCTGAGACTGCAACTTAGCAACTAGACTGTTAGGAGCTGGCTACACAGAGAGGAGACCCTCACTAAAGATATCGCCAGAGGAGTCCCTGGTTGTCAAGCATCTGGATTAGAGTTTACTGTGTGCACATAACTGGTGAGCAGCTGCTGGTTGGCTTTACACTATTGCTGGTAGCAGAGGGAGAATAACTCTTATTTAGGAACACTGTACTACTTCATGCAGAATTTTTAAAGGGATGGTATTTAAGTTCACCACCACAAAGTTTAGGCCCCACCAAATAGCCGGCAGGAGGTTGAGAGCTAGAAGATTATTAACTACTGACTGCTGTCACAGTGATATAAAGTGCATTTTTAGAACATTCACTGATTGCTACCAGACAGGTTAATTGTCACATCATTGTTTTATCATCCTTCATACTGTTTGTTGCTGCTGTCATTCCTTATCTGATGTACTCCTGTGGTATAACAGCCAATTGTGAGTTACTATAACCTAAAGCCCGCCATAGATGGCTCAAATCTTGGCCGGTTCAACAGGGACCGGCCGAGATTCGAACCATCTATGGGCAAGCTAAATGTACCCAAGTCAACCCATTGATCGACTTGATTACCACCAGCATGTCAGATTTTCAGCATGTGATTATTGCCAGCAACTATAGCCACTAGTAATAATCACAGTAAGCGATCACAGTCAGCAATAATCAATGTGTTCTCTTGGCGGGGATTGCAGTTCAAGCATGCACCCTTCCCCTCCTAAACCATAACAGGCCACATGTCCTCAACAAGGGGGGACCTTTAACCCACGTTGATTAGGACAAGGTATGTTTAGCTCATTAGTACTCAGTCAGAATGAGCCTTAATGAGCCCAATAATTCAACACATTTCTTATGCTACTCCTAAGTGCCCATTCACATAGGGGCGACTTGCGATCCGACTTGAGTTGCCTCAAGTCGCCCCAAGTCGCTTGACATCTGAAATCACATTGAAATGAATGGGAGCCGTCTTAATATACGCGACTGAAGTCGCTCCGACTTCAAGGCGACTTCTGAAAAGGTTCCTGTACTACTTCTAGGCGACTTCTATCCGACTTGTGCCCATAGGATTCAATAGAAGTCGCCTCCAAGTCTGATCCCCCATCTACATGGAAGCGACTAAGAAAAGAATTTATCCAGGGCAACCACCTCCCTCCCCGCTCTGATTGGCCACAGGCAAAGTCGCCTGGCATAGTCAAGCTTGAAGTAGCCTGCAAGTTGCCTTGAAGTAGCCTGCAAGTTGCCTTGAAGTAGCCTGCAAGTTGCCTTGAAGTAGCCTCCAAGTTGCCTTGAAGTAGCCTCCAAGTTGCCTTGAAGTAGCCTCCAAGTTGCCTTGAAGTAGCCTCCAAGTTGCCTTCAAGTAGCCTCCAAGTTGCCTTGAAGTAGCCTCCAAGTTGCCTTCAAGTAGCCTGCAAGTAGCCTGCAAGTTGCCTAGCAAAGTCGTGCCTGAAGTCGGATCGCCCCTGTGTGAATGCAGCCTAATGGTCTAACAAAAATGACCAACAGTTAGTTTAAGTGATAACAAACTCTTCATTCTTTATTCAAAACAAGCCCCTTCTATTTACTCTTAGCCTATTCCAATTCTCCAAAATCCTTTTTTAAATTGTGCTGCAGTGATCTGACAGCACCCTCTCTTGCTTGCTCCTAGGATAGACTATAGACTACGGACTATAGGATTTCTACTGTGAATAGGGGAGTGTACATGACCACCACAAATGTGCACTGCTCAGACAAGAAAAGGAAGGGGAAAAGGAGAGTTTCGGTAGTTAGCAGAGGATATGACTAGAGTTGAGTGAACCTGAACTGTAAAGTTCGGGTCCACACCGAACTTTTGGGTGTCCGGGACCCGGACCCGAACCCGGACTTTTCAAAAAAAGTCCGGGTTCGGGTCCGGGGTTCTGGTAATTTAATAAAAGTTTTGAAAATTGCTGTAACAAAGTCCTGGAAAGTCCTAGAGGTCTGCAAAAGGAAGGAAAATGGGGGTAAGGGTCGGACAAGTGCCCTACAAAGAAATGGGGACAGGGAAATAACTTAAAAGCATTTTTAAACTAAAATTACATAAAAAAAAATCAAAAATGGAGGTGGATGTGGACTATCTTCAAACTGTGTGACAAAAGTCTAAATTAGCGGGAGAAGCCATATCAGTGTTCTAAAATCATCTTCAAACTGTGTGTGAAAAGTATAAATTAGCGGGAGAAGCCATATCAGTGTTCTAAAATCATCTTCAAACTGTGTGTGAAAAGTCTAAATTAGCCGGGAGAAGCCATATCACTGTTCTACAATCATCTTCAAACTGTGTGAGAAAAGTCTAAATTAGCGGGAGAAGCCATATCAGTGTTCTAAAATCATCTTCAAATTGTGTGTGAAAAGTCTAAATTAGCCGGGAGAAGCCATATCACTGTTCTGTAATCATCTTCAAACTGTGTGTGAAAAGTATAAATTAGCCGGGAGAAGCCAGATCAGTGTTCTAAAATATCTTCAAACTGTGTGTGAAAAGTCTAAATTAGCGGGTGAAGCCATATCAGTGTTCTAAGATCATCTTCAAACTGTGTGTGAAAAGTCTAAATTAGCCGGGAGAAGCCATATCACTGTTCTACAATCATCTTCAAACTGTGTGTGAAAAGTATAAATTAGCGGGAGAAGCCATATCAGTGTTCTAAATTCATCTTCAAACTGTTTGTGAAAAGTATAAATTAGCGGGAGAAGCCATATCAGTGTTTTAAAATCATCTTCAAACTGTGTGTGAAAAGTCTAAATTAGCAGGGAGAAGCCATATCACTGTTCTACAATCATCTTCAAACTGTGTGTGAAAAGTCTAAATTAGCAGGAGAAGCCATATCAGTGTTCTAAAATCATCTTCAAAGTGTATGGGAAAAGCCTATTGCAGGGGGATAGAGCCATATTACTGTTCTTCCAGCCGCATAGAGAGCCATATTATTGTTCTAAATTTTAGAACACTGCTATGGCTTCTCCCGCTAATTTATACTTTTCACACACAGTTTGAAGATGATTGTAGAACAGTGATCTGGCTTCTCCCGCTAATTTATACTTTTCACACACAGTTTGAAGATGATTGTAGAACAGTGATATGGCTTCTCCCAGCTAATTTAGACTTTTCACACACAGTTTGAAGATTATTGTAGAACGGTGATATGGCTTCTCCTGGCTAATTTAGACTTTTCACACACAGTTTGAAGATGATTGTAGAACAGTGATATGACTTCTCCCGGCTAATTTAGACTTTTCACACACAGTTTGAAGATTATTGTAGAACGGTGATATGGCTTCTCCTGGCTAATTTAGACTTTTCACACACAGTTTGAAGATGATTGTAGAACAGTGATATGACTTCTCCCGGCTAATTTAGACTTTTCACACACAGTTTGACGATTATTGTAGAACAGTGATATGGCTTCTCCCCGCTAATTTAGATGTTTCACACACAGTTTGAAGATGATTTTAGAACACTGATATGGCTTCTCCCACTAATTTAGACTTTTCTCACACAGTTTGAAGATGGTCCACATCCACCTCCATTTTTGAAATTAGTCCACTCTCTGCTCTGGCTGTTGACACATCTGGACTCAACACTCCGAATCCTGCTCAGGATGCTGTTATGCAGCAGTGGTGATGTACACGTGACAGCGATGTTCATTGTCTTAATTGCAAGAGGAAGCCATGTCCTGTACAGCCTGAGGAAATGTGGCTGTTGCCTTTCCTCCTCGCAATCTCCTCTCTGGGGAATGTAGTTCAAAAACTATTGATTACATAGTAGAGTTTTTCCTCAGGGCTACATTTCCCACAGTGCATTGCTGCCTGACTCAGTCTATTGAACTCTTCCTGCTTGGAAGCTTCCTCCTTTTTCTGAAATAGCTGTTAACCAGTTCAGCACCACATGGCAGAAGCTACAGAGAGCAGCTACAGCCAGTGTTTCTCTCACTCTCATTCTTAGCCAAGGACTTTCTTAGCCAAGGACTTGATTACATCTGTTCCCCTTTCTAACATTTTTTTCTGCTGGATACTACTGCCCCATTCACTGAAAGTGGCAACAGTCAGCTGCTAAGTGGAATCATGTTCTGCCTTATATAAGTCGACATGCCAGTCTTACCTAAGTTAGCAAAAAAAAGTTGAACTATTGGGTATTGTTATGTTTCAGCACTGGTACTTTCTGATGGCATAAATACTTTTACAGCATACATACATTACTTATTCTATTTCCTGACGTTTCTAAGCAGTTGAGTTTAGAGGCTTTTTTTGGAAAGCATTTGAAACCCCAAATGCCTGTAACAGCTTGCCAAGTCAAGTCAAGTCAAGCTTTATTGTCAGTTCTTCCACATGTACAGTACATACATACAGGGAACTGAAATTACATTTCTCTCGGATCCATGGTGCTTACAGGTAGTTCTAACAGTGGAGCCTAAGATCTAAATCACATAAATATAAAAATATAAAATACACTATATAATTCAACAATACAATAAAGAGTACTAATAAAAATAAGTACATTAAAATAAAAAAAACAGCGCAAAGCACATGGCAGATGGAGAGCAAACCAGTAAAGTGTACATCAGTGCAGGTAACAGAATTAGTGCAAAAATGGCTGAATCAGTCTGGTAACAAGTGGCAGCGTGCCAGAGGGCTCCAAAGCAGTTCTTTAAATTAAGTTGGCATGTGAGGTAGTAGAGGGTTATAGTTCTATGCCTGAGGCAGAAGAGCTTGTAAATGTGCCTAAACGCAGTAACTCACGTCTAGGAGCATTTCGTTCTAGACGCGAACACGACTAAACGCGACATGCAAATGCGGCTTAGTGGACATTTTTAAACGTTGGTTGCTAGCTGTCAAGTTGAGTTGTTCAGGGGAGATTGAAAAATGTCCTGTGTACATGTAGCCTAAACGTCAGAGGCAATGAACAATGCAGTGGAAATATTATTTTAGTACCTTTGATAAAGTTGTAGATAACACATAATATGTCTGTGATACATTAGATCATTAAAGGTCTATATACATTTACCGGCACTTTATTGGGTACACCTGTTCAATTGCTTGGTAACACAAATTGGTAATCAGCCAATCACATGACAGCAACTCAATGCATTTAGGCATCTAGATGTAGTGAAGAGGGCTTGCTGCAGTTCAAACCGAGCATCAGAATAGGGAAGAAAGGGAATTTAAGTGACTTTGAAAGTGGCATGGTTGTTGGTGCCAGACAGGCTGGTCTAAATATTTCAAAAACTGCTGATCTACTGGGATTTTCATGCACAACCATTTCTAGGGTTTACAGAGAATGGTTAAAAAAGAGAAAACATTCAGTGAGCAACAGTTGTGTGGAGGAAAATACCTTGTTGATGTCAGTGGTCAGAGGAGAATGGGCAGACTGGTTTGAGATGATAGAAAGGCAACAGTAACTCAAATAACCACTGGTTACAACCAAGGTATGCAGAATACCATCTCTGACTGCACAACACATCAAACCTTGCTGCAGATGGGCTATAGCAACAGAAGACCACACTGGGTGCCACTCCAGTCAGCTAAGAACAGGAACCTGAGGCTACAATTCACACATGCTCACCAAAATTGGACAATAGAAGATTTGCGAGTTCAGGCTGGTGGTGGTGTAGTGGTGTGAGGGATGTTTTCTTGGCACATTTTGGGCTTCCTATTACCATGTCCATGTCCATCCCTTTATGCCCTTTATGACTACAGTGTACCTGTCTTCTGATGGCTACTTTCAGCAGCTCAAATAATCTCAAACTAGTTTCTTGAACATGACAATGAGGCCACTGTACTCCAATGGCCTCCAAATCTACATCATGGATGTGCAGCCAACAAATCTGCAGCAACTGCATGGTGCTATTATGTCAATATGGACCAAAATCTCTGAGGAATGTTTCCAACACCTTGTTGAATCTATGCCATGAAGAATGAAGGCAGTTCTGAAGGAAAAATCCGGGGTCCAAGCCGGTACTAGCAAGGTGTGCCTAATAAAGTGGCCAGTGAGTGTAAACATTTTGCTGGCTGTCGTATTCCAAAAAAAAAAAACAGAATTAGGCCCCTTTCACATGGGGTGGATGCGCTGATTCCTGCTGAGCAGCCGGATTGTTTGTCCGTGTCCTCCCCAGGGTGCCAGTGGGTGGATGAACATATTTTCCAGCACGCCGCGGATCACAGTCCAAAGATTCTTTATTTAAAGGGAGATCACATCACAGAAGAGTGCAACGTTTCAGAGCGTTTTTGGCTCCGAAACGTTGCACTCTTCTGTGAGGTGATTTCTCTTTAAATAAAGAATCTTTGGATGGTGATCTATGGTGTGCTGGCAAATATGTACACATCTATGATGTTTCCTGGATCCAGCTGGTAATCGCTGCAGCACCCACTCTTACATGAGCCTTGTTTGCAGGAAAGGTGTGCGATAGGAAAATTCTCTCTTTACATCTATTGCTCATTAGAGGATAATGGAGGGTCCGATCGGGTTCACCTGAAAAATTGACAGGTGGACCCAATTGGTCCGCCTAAATAACCCAACATCCAATGTTGAATATGTATCAAGTATTTTCATCTTGAGCTCTGATGAAGAGGGCCCTTGAAATGCGTCAGCAATAATGCACACTTTAGATAGCAGCTGCATGCTAGCAGGATCAGCTTTGGGGATTCCTTTCATGTATCGAGAGTCTAGTAGGTATTTTCCCAGATGTTTTTACATGTCAAGACAAGTTTGTATACAATGTTTGTGAGTACCGGTCTTTGTTATAATACAATAAAGGTTTTGTGAAAGTGTCATACAATGCTGGTACACTCTCTGTGTGTCCTATAGTGTTTCACTAAGAAACTCAGTCTTGAGGAAGCAGCAAAGCCACAGGCACTGAATATTATAATACAATACAAAAAAATCCTCTCTTCAGCAGGATTATATGCTTATTTTTACACTTGAGCATCAAGTTGGAAGTTTGTCCAATGCAGTTTTTAATAATGTTTTTTTTTATTCTTTGGAGGAGCTAAAAGGACATTTCACTACTTTAATCTGCTGCTCTTTACAGTATATGGATGCTACATGCTCCTTTCATAGAACACACATTTCTGTAATACTGGGGAGACTTACAAGGAGTACTGCATCTAGGTAGGCATGCCAACTCCTTTAAAATGATCACAAGAGTTTCTGGTCGCAGATATTTTTTTGCTCACTAATTTTAATTATTGTATAGCAAAAGTTCTATGATTGTTGATTATGCAAATACTTTTATGAAAGTCTATGTCCTAACTAAACAAAGCACTCTCAAGAGAGGACAGATGAGTTACATTAGGTCATAAAACCACCATCACCAGGGTATGTTTGCATCATCAGATACAGCATTAGGGTGTAGTGCCCCCATAGTATAGGTGCGTTTTTCTAGCAGGGTTTGCTAGGTGAGGTAGAACTTAGACAGGCCTGAGTGTCAGTGCAGGCCTGAATGTTTTGATCTAGGCCGGGAGGAGTGGCTCAGGGAGGATTGAGTGGACTTGACAGATGAGGTCACCAGAACCTCCCAATTCTTTCTAGAAACCTGGGGAAGGTTTCTGGTCAGAGAGCTGGGAGATAGGTGGAGCCACCTGGAGTATTCTAGGGAGCCCTGACCAATCCCCAAGCAGGATGGGCAGGGGGCAGGCCTCCTTAAATACTTAGAGGCAGCCAATCTGGGGGAGAAGTGTTGGGTCGAAGTCTGGAGATGTAGCAGAGGCGCTGTGGAGACCCATACCCGGGAGGTCGCCCCAGTCTGGGGAGGGTGACCTTGGGGCCTGGAGGTTCGGTACAGCCAGGAGTGGTGGTGACTCCTGTAGTCACACAAGGGAATAGGAGGACAGCGGAGGTGCTACACAGTGAGAGACTTTAAAGTGATCCACCGGTTTGGTGAGTGAGGGTTCCTGGGAACTGCAAAAGAAAGTGCTGGAGCAAGCTTGGAGAGAAAGTGGACAGTGTGTGGGAGATTTGGGAGCCAGTTCAGGAGAGTCACTGAGGAAAAGCAGGTCGGTGGGACCTGGAAGAGGTATGGGCTGGGAGTTGTAGTCCATGAAAGGCTGGGCTAGCGCTCAAGTACTTTTGCTACACATTCAGGGGCCCGTGATTCCTGGCCTGTAATGGGTGTTCTGGAGGTTCTACTGAGAGTAGGCCTCGCCATGTGCTAGTCCCAGTGAAGAGAAAGGAACAGAGAAGCTTGATAAATTTCCTTTCAAGCTGGAAACCCAGTGCCGTGCTGGAGAGAAGTAATGGAGTGCTGATTTACTAAGTTCAGTGCTGGAGAGAAAATTTTAGGAGAAATGGTCAGCAAGTTGAGTGCTGGAAAATTGTGAGAAGTAACAGTTTGCAGACGGATAGTCTGCAGTGAAGTGCGCATATACAGGATTGTATATGGAATTTGTGTATTATAATTCTTTGGGCATCCCACAGTCATCCCTTATCCCCATCCAAGTTATTTCCCCTAAATAAAACAACAAAAACAAGAGCCGGCCTGGTCAGTGTCTCTGGATGTGTGAAATATGGTTTGAGGGCAGCTGTAAGGTGAACCACTACTACCAGCCACTCTTAAGGGAAGGCATGGCTACAAGGGCTAAGATCTCATTCATTACTAAACTCTGTGTAAAGTACTCTCAAGAGCAAAAATAGTTGGATTTGGAACTGAAGGTGGAATTATCCTAATTTCCATGCAATACAAATACCAAATTAGTCATAGATATTTTATGGTGGGAGACAGTCTGAAAAGTTCACAGCAACAGGTTATAATCTATAAATTCTCCAATCCAGCTAATAGGCTTTATTTGTGACAGTGGCGACCTGAGGATACCTAGTACAGTTTGTATCCTGCCGGCTGTGTATTGTCTGAACATGTCAGAATTGCTGGTATTTAAGAAAACAGGTATCCAGTGTCAATGTGTTTCTTCAGTATAAAGTCCTTATTGTCTTTTAATAACACTACCCTATTCTCTGATAGTCTGATATTTTTGCCCTAGGAAACCTGCATAATTTAAAGCTGCATTTGGTATTAACCTAATCCTATTGGTTTTAATGATTTTGTGAAGAGGTATATCTAATTAGATTAAAGTATGATCAAACTAGCTTCACAAATCCTCTCCGTAAGAAACTGGCCCTCCTAAGGGACCATCTACACCAGCAGCATTGGACTGTATTGTGTTGCACTACCCAATCAATGCAAGGGCAAGGAAAATTTGCTTTCTATTGCTTCAGTTCACACCAATGCGCCGCTTTAATGCGGGCTGAAAAAAAAGAACATTTTTGCATAGTGCAGCATGTTCTGAGGCGTTGTAATGCACTGCGATATGCTGAGAATCAGGTAATAACATGGAAGTTAAAAAAAAAACTAAAAAAAGCACTGCAATGCATGTTAACAATATATTTCCATGCAGTGCATCGCATGTAAAAATGCACAGCAGCAGACACGTTATGGGCACAAAATTGCGCACAATGTGGCATGAATGGCCCTAAATCAATCACTAATGGCAGTATACAAGTGAAAAATAGTTCATTTTCAAATGATCATCCTACTATGCTACCCTATATACCCCACAAATGACACAGTGCTTCTGGGTAGGAGAGAGCAGATGGGTAAATGTAACACCAGGTCTAAAAATGCAGCACTGGGAGCTTAAAGTCATACTAAAGTCTTGTTTGTTTTTGTTTAAAAATAACAAACATTACCTGCTCTGTGTAATGGTTTTGCACAGAGCAGCCCAGATCCTCCTCTCCTCGGGTCCCTCACCAGTGCTCCTGGCACCTCCCTCCTGCAGACTGCCCCCACAGCAGGCAGCTTGCAATGGGGGCACCCTAGCTGCTGCTCGTGTGTCCATTCAGACTCAGAGCTGCGGCTCGGCCCCACCCCCTCTCTCATTGGCTCACTGACTTTGTTTGACAGCAGAGGGAGCCAATAGTGCCAAAAATCTTGTGCAACATCACTGGATCGAGATGGAGCTCAGGTAAGTATGAGAAGGGCTGAGGGGGGCTGCTGCACACAGAATGTGTTTTATCCTACTGCTAAAGCATTAAGATAAAAAAAAAAACCTTCCAACGTTAGAACCACTTTGAGTGGCAGGTCCACAAGTATTGATGTGTTGGGGTAGGAGAAGGGTCCTTAAAGCTAATGCTTAAAGCCAAGAAAAAACATACACAGCAATTCATGGGAGAGTTCCAGCTTGCAGGGAGCTAACAGTGCAAGTGAAAGAAGGCACAAGAACCAGAGAGCCATGCAACAAACAATGTGTAACTATTGGCTAGGTACTGTTACTATTACTAACTTTTTCTAATAGTTTCTCTTCGTAGGAAACTATACATTTTAATCCAATGCTACATGGTTATAGTTATGGTTGTTACTTGTATTAATATTTTTCTTATTTTTCTATTAAGCATCTAATGCTCAAGCTTCCTTTATAGTACAGTGTGTCTGACACAACAAACAGTGCTTGGGCCATTGCCTCAATAAGAGATTCCCAGATTACTGGCCTTGTTTACCAGCAATCACATGTCAGAAACATTCAGACAGCAGACAGATCCAGCAGGTCTGACAGATGTCATTGCCTGAAGCTCGGTATGTCAGATCATTCATGCGCCTCCTGGAATTCACCTTTAATTATATTTGAACTTCTCAGCCAACCTCAACCAAACCCTCAAATCTTAACCTAACCCTAAGCCCTAAACATACCTTTAAAAATGATATATATAGCCAAAACTTTTTTTTTTATTTTGATCAGAGTGTTGAAGGGTTAGAACTAGAGTTGATCGAACCTCTGGAAGTTCGGATTCTGCTGGTTCGGCCGAACTTCGGGACAAAGTCCGGGTTCGGGTCCGGACTTGACCCGAACTTTGACCCGGACCCCGAACCCCATTGAAATCAATGGGGACCCGAACTTTAAGATTGGGAAGTTGTGAGACTAGTTTTATTTTTTTTTTCAAAACCGATATATATAGTAAAAATTTCCATACAAATCCCGAATCCCAATCCAATTCTAAACTCCCAAACCAACTCCAACCGACTCTTCAAGTTTATATTAATTTCCACTTAAGGTCCTCCGCGTACTTACTAGACTGTATGGCTCGAAGTCCGTTACTGTAGACAGTCTGGACGACCTAGACAGACGACAGACTTACAAAGACTGTACACTAACGACCATTTGTTCCGGTCATTAGACCCTC
>BLSH010483580.1:179936-192688 GCA_018402905.1 Glandirana rugosa | reverse complement strand
CCCCCCCCTAGTGATTAAATGCCACCCAAAAGAAAGCTCTATTTGTGTGAAAAAAAGGACGCAAATTTCATATGGGTACCATGTTGCATGACTGAGTAATTGTCATTCAAAGTGTGATAGCGCTGAAAGCTGAAAAATGGCCTGGACAGGAAGGGGGTTTTCGTGCCAGGTACTGTTGTGGTTAAGCAACAGTAGGAACCTCTCCCTATCGAACTAGGAGATGATTTTAGATTCTAAAATCATCTCCAAGTTGTACAGGGAAAGCCTCCAGCTGTTGCTTTAAGGGAAAGATCATTGTTCTAAAAATCATCTTCATAGTGTGTGGGAAAAGGCTATTGCAGGGGCATAGAGCCATATTAGTGTTGTAAAATCATCTTCAAAGTGTCTGGGAAAACCCTGTTTCAGGCGGGTGAAGCCATATTAGTGTTCTAAAATCATCTTCAAAGTGTGTGGGAAAACCCTGTTTCAGGCGGGTGAAACCATATTAGTGTTCTAAAATCATCTTCAAATTGTGTGGGAAACCCCTGTTTCAAGCAGGTGAAGCCATATTAGTGTTCTAAAACCATCTTCAAATTGTGTGGGAAAACCTTGTTTCAGGCGGGTGAAGCCATATTAGTGTTCTAAAATCATCTTCAAAGTGTGTGGGAAAACTCTATTTCAGGCGGGTGAAACCATATTAGTGTTCTAAAATCATCTTCAAATTGTATGGGAAAACCCTGTTTCAGGCGGGTGAAGACATATTAGTGTTCTAAAATCATCTTCAAATTGTGTGGGAAAACCCTGTTTCAGGCGGGTGAAGCCATATTAGTGTTCTAAAATCATCTTAAAATTGTGTGGGAAAACCCTGTTTCAGGCGGGTGAAGCCATATTTATAGTGTTCTAAAATCATCTTCACAGTGTGTGGGAAAACCCTGTTTCAGGCGGGTGAAGCCATATTAGTGTTCTAAAATCATCTTCAAATTGTGTGGGAAAACCCTGTTTCAGGCGGGTGAAGCCATATTAATGTTTTAAAATCATCTTCAAATTGTGTGGGAAAACCATGTTTCAGGCGGGTGAAGTCATATTAGTGTTCTAAAATCATCTTCAAATTGTGTGGGAAACCCCTGTTTCAGGCGGGTGAAGCCATATTAGTGTTCTAAAATCATCTTCAAATTGTGTGGGAAAACCCTGTTTCAGGTGGGTGAAGTCATATTAGTGTTCTAAAATCATCTTCAAGGTGTGTGGGAAACCCCTGTTTCAGGCGGGTGAAGCCATATTAGTGTTCTAAAATCATCTTCAAATTGTGTGGGAAAATCCTGTTTCAGGCGGGTGAAGCCATATTAGTGTTCTAAAATCATCTTCAAAGTGTGTGGGAAAACCCTGTTTCAGGCGGGTGAAGCCATATTAGTGTTCTAAAATCATCATCTTCAAAGTGTGTGAGAAAACCCTGTTTCAGGCGGGTGAAGCCATATTAGTCTTCTAAAATCATCTTCAAAGTGTGTGGGAAAACCTTGTTTCAGGCGGGTGAAGCCATATTAGTCTTCTAAAATCATCTTCAAAGTGTGTGGGAAAACCCTGTTTCAGGCAGGTGAAGCCATATTAGTGTTCTAAAATCATCTTCAAAGTGTGTGGGAAAACCCTGTTTCAGGCGGGTGAAGCCATATTAGTGTTCTAAAATCATCTTTTATAAAAGAATCATCATTTTAGAAGAATAATCTGTCCCTTAAAGCAACAGCTGGAACCTTTCCCTGTACAACTTGGAGATGATTTTAAAACACTAATCTTTCCCTTAAAGCAACAGCTGGAACCTTTCCCTGTACAACTTGATGATGATTTTAGAACACTAATCTTTCCCTTAAAGCAACAGCTGGAACCTTTCCCTGTACAACTTGATGATGATTTTAGAAGAATACTCTTTCCCTTAAAGCAACAGACTCTACCTAGTCCAGTCAGATCGTTCTGTGCAGCAGGATGAGGTGTGCAATCTGTCCCTCAAAGCACCAGTACTAGTATCTCTCCCTAGTCCACAATCAGATCGTTCTGTGCGGCAGGATGAGATGTTCTGCAATCTGTCCTTCACAGAGCCAGCAGCATCCTCTCCCTAAACTATCCTAAGAGCATATGACATGCAGCATGGTGACTCCAGCCCCATATAGAGGCTGGGTCACATGGTGCACTGGCCAATCACAGCCATGCCATTAGTAGGCATGGCTGCGATGGCTTCTAGGGAAAACCAGTGAAACACTTGTTGATTGGCTGCCCTTGGCAGCTTTTCAACACGTGTAATAAAATACCAGAACCCCGGACCCGAACCTGAACTTTTTTTTTGAAAAGTCCGTGTTCGGGTCCGGGTCCCGGACACCCAAAAGTTCGGTACGGACCCGAACTTTACAGTCCGGGTTCGCTCAACTCTAGTTAGAACCCATTTAGGTTTTTATTTCTGTCTATGTCACTGCTGGGTGCATTCCCCTTCTCTATTTGTCGTGGTGAAAAAAAATTAATTGATGGGGTTTTTGCCTTCCCTCCTTTATCCAAAGCTAAATAATGAAAAACATATATATATATACAGTACATAATAAACTCAACATAACCTTTAAACTCAACCTAACCCCTAAACACAATCTCTAATGTGTACCTCACCCTGAACATCAATCATAAATTCCAGATGGCATTTATAATGTCTTGAAAATAAACAATATATGATCTTGGTAATAAAAAGTGATTATTGCAATGATAATGTCAGTAATATTATCATCTTCAAAGTGTGTGGGAAAACCCTGTTTCAGGCGGGTGAAGCCATATTATTGTTCTAAAATCATCTTCAAAGTGTGTGGGAAAACCCTGTTTCAGGCAGGTGAAGCCATATTAGTGTTCTAAAATCATCTTCAAAGTGTGTGGGAAAACCCTGTTTCAGGCGGGTGAAGCCATATTAGTGTTCTAAAATCATCTTCAAATTGTGTGGGAAAACCCTGTTTCAGGCGGGTGAAGCCATATTAGTGTTCTAAAATCATCTTCTATGCCCCTACAATAGCCTTTTCCCACACACTTTGAAGATGATTTTAGAAGAATAATCTTTCCCTTAAAGCAACAGCTGGAACCTTTCCCTGTGCAACTTGGAGATGATTTTAAAACACTAATTTTTCCCTTAAAGCAACAGCTGGAACCTTTCCCTGTTCAACTTGATGATGATTTTAGAACACTAATCTTTCCCTTAAAGCAACAGCTGGAACCTTTCCCTGTACAACTTGATGATGATTTTAGAAGAATAATCTTTCCCTTAAAGCAACAGACTCTACCTAGTCCAGTCAGATCGTTCTGTGCAGCAGGATGAGGTGTGCAATCTGTCCCTCAAAGCACCAGTACTAGTATCTCTTCCTAGTCCACAATCAGATCGTTCTGTGCAGCAGGATGAGATGTTCTGCAATCTGTCCCTCACAGAGCCAGCTACCTTTCCCTACACTAACCCAAGGAGCATGTGACTGCAGCACTGTGACTCCAGCTTATAAAGAGGCTGGGTCACATGGTGCACTGGCCAATCACAGCCATGCCATTAGTAGGCATGACTGTGATGGCTTCTAGGGAAAACCAGTGAAACACTTGTTGATTGGCTGATCTTGGCAGCTTTTCAACATGTGTAATAAAATACCAGAACCCTTTTTTTGAAAAGTCCGGGTTCGGGTTCGGGTTCGGGTCCCGGACACCCAAAAGTTCGGTACGGACCCGAACTTTACAGTTCGGGTTCGCTCAGCTCTAGTTAGAACCCATTTAGGTTTTTATTTCTGTCTATGTCACTGCTGGGTGCATTCCCCTTCTCTATTTTTCGTGGTGAAAAAAATTAATTGATGGGGTTTTTGCCTTCCCTCCTTTATCCAAAGCTAAATAATGAAAAACATATATATATATACAGTACATAATAAACTCAACATAACCTTTAAACTCAACCTAACCCCTAAACACAATCTCTATGTGTACCTCACCCTGAACATCAATCATAAATTCCAGAAGGCATTTATAATGTCTTGAAAATAAACAATATATTATCTTGGTAATAAAAAGTGATTATTGCAATGATAATGTCAGTAATATTAGTGTGGCAAAAACAACATGAGGGGAATCAAATTTGTGGAATGAATGTATTATTGGCAGCTATATACTCAATACATGATGTTACGTTAACAAAATTCCCGTACTAAAATGTTTAGACATGTGCAATTCGTTTTGTTCCAAATTCGTTTTTTAAATCATTTTTCAAAATTCATTAATTCAGATGAATTCGAATTTCTGAATTTTTGCCAATTTTCGATATTTCGAATTAGAAGATTCGGTAAACCAAAAATCTGAAAATCAGAAATTTGGTAATCCGAAAATTCGAAAACTGATAATTTGAAAATCGGAAATAATAACTAACTAATAATAACTTAACTATTTTACTAACTATTAAATTATAGGTACTGGAATTTGCTTGAAAATGTGGCTGTTAATGATAAATTTTGTATTTAAGGCCATCAACAGCCAAATTTGAAAGGAAATTCCAATACCTATAATTTGATAGTTACTTATTAGTTAGTTATAATTTCAAATTTTCTTTCTTATTTTCAAATTTCCAAATTTCGAATTTCTGAATTTCCGACTTTTCAGATTTTTTACTTCCGACTTTTAGAATTTCGGCATTTTCGAATTCCAAATTACTGAATTCTCAAATTTCCGAATTTTTAATTTTCGGATTTCCGAATTTTTGTAATTCCCGAGTTTCCGAAAAAATAAAAAAACAAACGGAAAGAAAACTAACAAATTTTTTGGTCATGCACATGTCTAAAAATGTTCACTCCTAACTAATATTGTCTATGTGAAAAAATCAACAACCATGAAGTGTAAAACCTGTGTGAAATCCTAATATTGTTTTGGTACTGTGCTTAGCTCTGCATTTTCACTGAAATATGGTCCCTCCACTGGATACATAAGGTAACAGTGACGTAGAGTGACTCTGGAAGATGTGAATGTGTGCATTGCAATCCCCAGGTAATAAAGCTAGGCTGCCAGTTCATCCCCTAAGGCTTGGTTCTAGGCGTTCTGTGTATAAGCAGTCCATTCATTTTACTGTGCTGCCCTACCAGGAGAAATGCAGGGAAAGATGTCCCTGACTCTTTCGCAATGCGGGTGCCAATATGTGGAGGTGGCATTAAGAATTAAATGCGACCCATTTCTCTGTGGGTCTGGAACGTGCGTGATTTTGCGTGCGTTTCCCACCCGCACAGATGTAAACCCAAACTAAATCTAGAGTATTACTACTATCAACTATTTCAGGATCGCAAATATCCATATAGTGAGTATCATTTTCTCTTGTAGTGTAAACTCTCACAAAAGTGTGTTTAGTTTAGTAGATCCCATTATGCTTTCTTCTTTTTTTTTTTTTTTTTACGGAAAAAAGTTTTATTAAAGGTGTATCAAACTAAGTACAACAATTGACTGTATAAAGTCCAAATATTACATCTACAAATGAAGTATATACCTATGACACATCTTTACTTCACATATACTGTACATAGTTGGTCCAACTAAGGCATTTTGATCTTGCAAAGGTAGTTACTGTCAAAAAACATTTCACCATGATAAATGCATATCGTCCTAGCTCATATCCTACACTTTAGGAGAAGGCTAAGCCAAAGGGCATCAGCGTCTGGGGAGGGAGGGGGGAAGGGTAAGGGAAAAAAGGGGGGGTGCAGTATACCAGGGACAAAGGACACCTTAAGTCCGGAACCATGAGCCTACTCACTCCTGTCTAGGCATGAGAACTGCAGGCATCTATCCAGGTTGACCACACCATGTCAAACTTATGGGGACAGTTCCTACTCTTGTAGGTAAGTCTATAAATAGGGAGTACTGAGGTAATAGTTGTTATCCATGCGTCTAGCATAGGAGGGGCAGGAGATTTCCACCTCAAAACGATTTCTCTCTTGGCATAGAAAAAGACAAATGTGAGGAAGAGCTTGGTGTACTTATCTGCCTCTGTCTTCTAGATGACTCAGTAGGTTAAAGGCTAACTTAATTGAATCGGGATATCACATAAGTGGCTCTGGACCCTGGTCACTGACTCCCATTAAGTCTCAAGACCAGGACAAGACCAAACCATGATGATGGTGCACCGCACCTTGTACACCTCAAATCTGCCTGTTGATAGACATTTGTTAAATGTTGGGGGGGTATAGTAGACCCTATTCAGATATGTTAGCTGAATGAACCGGTCCTTAACCGATACCACCGAGGAGATAAAAGTGGACACAATTTTTTGCCAACTCTCCTCTGTCAGTTCCGGTATGTCCGATCTCCAGCGCTGACATAGGCGGGTGGATCTGGTGTTGTAGGCCACCAAGAGGAGAAAATAAAGGGAAGACAATGGCCTCCCCATCACCCATGAGGTGAGGTGGTGTTCAATTGGGTCAGACTCCAGTAGGATAGGTTCGGGAAATTGTGCCCTAAGTGCATGTTGCAATTACCAATAGCGAAACGCTATTGATCTTGGCAGGGAATTCTTCCATCTAAGGGTGTCACCCTCCCATTCGGTTCCCTTCTGCCAGAGCCACTGGGGAACTCCTATCTGTGTAGAGCCCCTGTTATCTACTGCTTCATAGTATTGGACTCTGGCTCCACCCAGTGGCCATCTGTAGGCAGTCACCTGATCTGGCAACCTATACATTTTCTCTTCCCTTTCCTGTCTCTGCCTTAGTTTTACCCCCTGCTTAATGGCATATCGTATTTCATATTGCTGACTTCTGCTTGTTTCCGACTTCACGCTTTGGACTACTCCTTTGGCTTACACTGATCTTCATTGCCGACTCTGCCTGTCCCCGACACTGCCTTCTGAAAAACCCTGTGGATTTCTGCCTTGGTTTGCTGACTCGGATAATTTTAGGATTGCCCTTTCCTTTTGCCTGGCTCCTTACTTGGCCCACTACTAACTGTGAGTTACTTGTTTTTGTTGTCCTTTGATGGAGCCTGTTTGCACTTTCTATTGTGGTCCCAGAATTCTGGCTGCAGGATCTCAACCATCCCTCCACCTGATACTGGGATAAGAAGACTACCGGTTAGGAAACCGGAGTGGCGGTTGAGGTTCCCTGGCAGACCTGACACCTGCATAGCAGAAAGACAGGGTCTGTGTGATCAGGCACAGACAGGCAGATTCCCATTCTGTCACTGCGGGGAATGATTGTGGACATTGAGTCTGCTCCACCCACTGATTTTCTCCCCCGCTGGCCAGTGGGCACACGCGCGCCCACAAAAATAGAGTTCCCGAGCCGACATACAATGATGGCGATTCATGGGAACGAGCCGACCTGCCACAGTATAATGATGGCGGCTGGTCAGCAAGTGGTTAAAATGTATATACAAAAACTACAATATATCTGATGAATAAATTATTTCATCAGTACTCAAAAGTCAATTGTTTTTTATAAGTTCCTCTCTTATGATTTTTTTGTCTTCTTCTTTTTCTTCTTCCTGCACTCTGTAACGTTGGAAAAACTTTATTGAACATGAAAAAACAACAATAATTATGGTGAATGAAACTTTTGTGTCAAATCTTCTCCCAGAATAGATATTCTTAAGCTTCAAGGAGTTTGTTTTCATCTGGAAGGTCTAGAAATATTAGACTTCTCTTCTATGGGTGACTTGTAAGTCATTTCCTGTAACAAAAATGCAGTATTGTTATTTTGGCATATACGATATGGCACTGCGTCGCTTTAACTGACAATTGCCCAATTGTGCGAAATTGTACCCAAACAAAATTGATTTCCTTTTTTCCCCACAAATAGAGCTTTCTTTTAGTGGTATTTGATCACTTCTGCAGTTTTTATTTTTTGTGCTAGAAGAAGCGTGTGATTTTGGCTTGGAATTTTTTGAGAGGGTCCCTTGGGATCGTAATAGGGAGAGAACGAAATAGATATAGGAGCTTCGGGAGCAGGTTCATTTTAATTGAATTAACCCTTCCCAACCACGAGAGCCCTAAATTGTCCCATGTCCGTAAGACATGACCCAATTGTCGAAACATAGGGGGATAGTTTGCAGCATATAAGTCAATTATGGAGGGTGTGATGCAGACCTCTAAGTAAGGGAGATTTTTATCAACCCACCCGAATCGGAAGTTATTTTTCAGGGAGCTAACCAGATGGACTGGCAAAGTTATATTTAGGGCTAGGGATTTAGAATAATTTAAGTGTAACCCCCGAAATCTTACAGAACTCGTCCAGGGTCTTGCATATATTTGGAAGGGATACTAAAGGTTCCGTGACAAAAAGCATGAGATCATCAGCATATAGAGCACATTTGTGGGTTTGTGTGCTGCATTTAACCCCATGGATGTCTGGGTTGGATCTAAGAGCGATCGCCAGGATTTCGATAACCAGGGTGAAAATCAGTGGGGAGAGAGGGCATCCCTGCCGTGTACCCAACCTTACCAGAAAGGGGGAGGAATGGTAGCCTTGAAGTTTGATTTTAGCTTCTGGGTTGGAGTAAAGAGCTTTTATTATAGGACCGACCGAAGCCCCAGTGCTGTAGGACAGGGAGCAGGCAGGACCAGGATACAGTATCAAACTCCTTCATCATGTCCAAAGAGAGAAGGAACTCTTCTTGACGTGCGCTATTATACCAGCCTGATCTCAAGTGAGATGTGATGTCAATCACTCTCCTAACCTGATCCGGACCCTGTCTCCCTGGTATAAAACCTACTTGGTCCCTGTGGATGTACTGACCTATAAAGTTAAAAATCCGATTTAAATTTTAAGATCATTATTAATGAGAGATATGGGTCGGTAATTCTCAACAGCACTGGGGTCCCTGTCAGGTTTGGGTATGATAGTGATGAAAGCTGATTTCAGATCAGTGTTTAGTGATTCCCAGAGCGCAGGTGGTTAAAGAATCAGGCCATGTAGGGGGCTAGGTTGCTTGCAAAATGTTTGTAGTGTGGGACAGCAAAACCGTCAGGACCAGGGACTGAGCCATTCTTTAAGGATTTGATGACTTGAATAATCTCCTCTGGGGAGATGGATTCCTCCAAGTCATCCCTATGTTGTTTATGGATCGTGGGAATCGGGAGGGAGTGCAGAAACTTAGTTAGGAGTTCAGCTGGTGGAGAGTCCCTAACCCCAGAGTATAGCTTTTTATAGAAGATATGGAATGCTTCCAGGATTTTCTGAGGGTTTTGAGAGGTAGAGCCGCCGGGCATCTTGGTTTTGGGTAGAGACCGGACTTTCAGTTTGGGAGCGAGTCTGTGTGCTAACATTGAGTCTATTTTATCCCTTCGTAAATAGAAGCGACCTCCTTCCCATCTGAGGTGTTTCTCAGTGGATGCCGTGAGAGCTAGATTTAAGGCAGTGCGAGCTGCCTCTAAATTGGCCAGGGAAGAGGAGGAGGGGCGCCCTTATGATGTTTGCTGGCACTTCGAAAGTCCTTCTCTAGCTTTTCAATGTCCACCCTTCTAGCTTTGCGAATCCTGGAAGCTAGTTGGATCAACTTTCCTCTAATTGTGGATTTATGTGCTGCCCAGGGGGAGGATGGGGAGATGCCATTTATGTCGTTAAGCAAAAAATATTCCTGAATTGCTGTATTCATTTCTGTAGCATGTGCTGGGTTGCTAAGGATGGAGGCGTTCAGCTTCCAGTTGAAACCCTTGCGTAAGGCATATGCTCTATTTATAACCAGAATAAGGGCAGAGTGGTCCGACAAATCTTCGTGGGTGTTATGGCTAACCTTTTTAGGGTCTAATGGATGGAATATTCTGAGTGTGTCGGAGCCAATGGTTCTGTTTTTTCTTAATAATTTGATGGCCAAGCATTATTCTTGGTCTCACATTAATAAGATATTAGCAGGAATTTCATTCTTCCTTAAATTACATTCCTTGCCAGGGTGCTGTAACTTATTTTCGGTAAAACAGGCCATGAGGGGTTACAAAAGGTAAATTTCACAATAGATAATAGATCCCCAATCACCCCAGATATTTTACAACAGCCATGTGGTATTGCCCAAACAGTATGCTACTCGGCATTTGAAGCTGCTATGTTCAAAGCAATATTTTCTTTATTGTTCTTTGCAGCCCTTCGCCTGTCAGAGGTAGTGGCAGCCTCAAGGATTTATGGTGATGGGTTACAAGTTAGGAATACAGCTTTGAAAGAGGGTCAAGTTAGGATTTTCCTTCCTAAAAGTAAGACGGATAGGTTAGGAAGAGGTCAATGGATCTCTTTACAGGCTTGTCCAAATTCAGTTATTTGCCCAGTCTCATTGTTGCAACAATATCTAATTATTAGACCCCATAAGCAAGGACAGTTATTTTTACACATAAATGGATTGCCGCTGACAAGATTTCAGTTCAATTATGTTCTGAAGAAATGTCTGGCTGTTTTAAACTTGAGTGATAGGCACTTATCTTCACATTCTTTTAGAATTGGAGTGGCCACAGAGGCAGCGAAACTGGGTTTTAAAGAAGATAAGATTAAACAATTGGGAAGATGGAGATCTCAGTTCTATAAATTGTATATTCGTCCTAACAAATTTGTTTGATATTGCAGGAAAACCGTTTATTGCTTGGATTCTCGGCCACTCCTATATATTTTGGGCATGGAAAAGAGCAGCATATAGAAGATATTCGACAAATTTGGGTCTGGATTCTGAGTTATTTCAGGTTTTTTGGAGTGGTCGGAGAGGAATGAGTTGGAGTAAATTGCATTTTGAATTAGGGAGATTGTCTACTAGTTGGCCTAAGCCTAATGTTATAATTATTCACCTTGGAGGTAACGATATTGGACAAGTGAAGACGTTAGACTTGATCTTTAGCATTCAGCGTACTATTAAACAGATATGTTTAGTTTCTCCAGAAACAATAGTGGTATTTTCGGAGATTATCCAGAGACTTCGATGGCTGGATTCATTCCTGTTGAAGGAAGCGAATCAATAGGAATATCAATCAATTTTTAGTTCCCCCTACAGGTTTCACATTCAGACATATAGATTTAGAGGGTGGTATGCCAAGTCTATATAGGGATGATGGTATTCACCTTTCCAACATTGGTTTAGACATACTGAACCTGGATTTCCAGACTTGCATAGAACGAGCTGCGGGCTGGGGCTTGGGTGACAGACAGGATGGCAGCCATCCTGCCCGTCATTTGGGGGAATGGAATAATATTTGCTGATGGTAATGAATTGGTAGGCCTGAGCTGTAGTGGCTGGGCCATGTTTAAAATGTATGGTTAATTTATTATAAGATTAAAAGTATTTACTAATGGTTATCTGTAATTGAAAACCTATAATAAAGCCGCGGCCGTTTATTCATCCAAGAAAACAGTCTGGTCTTTTATTTATTTATTTTAGTAGATGTGAGTAGAGTGAGTTATGCCTACCACTTACAATCCCATAAAAGGAAAAAGGGGGGAAAAGCCAGTTTCAAGGCCCCCCCTTTTCCTCATGGGATTGTGGCGGTGGCAGTTTCAAGCACCCCACAGGTTTTGAAAACAGGGAAGGTCAGGGATAGGCCAGCAAAGTGAGGTGACCAGGAAACATTCTAGAACATTAAAAGGTCAGTTTAGGATAGGTCAAATAAGGCCACCTGACCTCAAGGAATATTCTGGAAACCCTAGGGACCCCTATAAAAAGGGGGTCCGGAATTACCTCAGGGCCAGTAGCCTGAAGGAGTTAACAGGACAGCTCCCCGCCCTCCCGTCCCTTGTCGCGGCTTATTATGAGGTGGGACCCCTACCCCCCCCCCAAAAAAAAGAGGGGTAAGGGGGGAATGGAATAATATTTGCTGATGGTAATGAATTGGTAGGCCTGAGATTAAAAGTATTTACTAATGGTTATCTGTAATTGAAAACCTATAATAAAGCCATGGCCGTTTATTCATCCAAGAAAACAGTCTGGTCTTTTCTTTATTTATTTTAGTAAATTATATAAGAGTGAGCTATGCCTACCGCTTACAATCCCATACAAATTAGTATAGATGGCGCTAAACCCAATATTAATTGGAGATAGGAGTCAACCTATAGTGAATAGTCAGACAGTATAGATTATAAAACTTATATTAGGAATGCGGTAAGAAATGATCTACTGATTGCATAAATAATCCACAAACAATGACAAAGTGAGTATTATAAAGTAGGTTAAACAACATATATATAACATAAGTGCTAGTCCAGTGCAAAAACGATTATTCAAAATAGATGATGAAGGTGCTAGATATGTGATTCGAAGAAATAAATACAAAGTGCGCCAGAGGTATGCAACTGTATATTGTTCCAGACTGCAAAGTTCCTCAGGTTGGGCTTGTAAACTTTATCATGTGCAAGAATATCAAGTGTTCCAAGTGACATCAGTAATACATCCTAGTGCAAAAGGTGGTGTAGCAACGGTAGTGGCAAAAAAATTTTGTCTGGACGATCCAACACCTTACAGAATCAAGGCTTACCAGATGTTAGATATATTCAAACCTGAATAAATAGTGGACCAGATTCTCTCGATATGGAAGGGTCATGTCACACTATCCTAGACCGATCAGGAGTCCTCAGGGATGGAAAATCGTCACACAATCCTGCACACGTCTGTTCACTGCATCAAGTAGGGATGGTCTGAACCTGTCAGCTATAGTTTCAAACACAGTTTGCAGATATTTGCAGAACAGTGATATGATATCACTGTTCTGCAAACATCTGGAATGTGTGTGTGAAACTACAGCATAGAGAAGAACAGGTTCCACAACCTAGCAGGTCTGTTTTAAAAAAACGGTGATGGCA
>BLSH010483580.1:155452-178537 GCA_018402905.1 Glandirana rugosa | reverse complement strand
CACCCTTACCCACATTTTCCTTCCTTTTGCAGACCTCTAGGACCTTCCAGGACTATTTTACAACATTTTTTGTACCTAAAAGTCCGGGTCTCCATTGATTTCAATGGGGTCAAGGGTCCGGGACAAAGTTCGGGTTCTGTCCGGACCCGAACCCGGACTTTGTCCCGAAGTTCGGCCGAACCAGCAGAACCCGGACTTCTAGAAGTTCGCTCAACTCTAGTGTTTAGTCATTCTATGAAATGTGTGGGCGGTTATGCACTGTGAAAGTAAAACTGGGTCAGCTGTGAGGTTTAGTCCAATTTTAGATTGTAAGCTCTTATGAGCAGGGCCCTTCGAACCCAATTGCTAACTGTTTTGCTAAATGTGTATATACTGTAAATACTTTAATGCCAGTAAATATGTACATACTTGTGTTTCTGCTAGCAAAATAAAATGAAATTGATTTGGCTTGTTGTTCTCTTTTGTAACTTACTTTTTAAAATAGTTTTGGGGGGTGGTGGTTTTGGGGAAGTGGATTACCTTCCTTAGGGCCGGTTCACACTGCTGCGTAGTCCGAGATCGGATGTGATTCGCAGTGCAAATCACATGCTATAGCATTGCAGCCTGACCAAACTCGCACAGGATCTTTTTTGTTACACAGCAGAAGCAGATCACATGGGTGTTCACATCCATGCAATCCAAATTTGCAGTTTGCAGTGCGATCTGCAAACTGATTTGGGGTGTCATTAGCTTTCTATTGACACACCCAGCAGTTTGCATATGGCAGTGTGAACTGTCTAAGTCGGGTGCGATGCGGGAACCCGCGGTGGATTCGCAGGGTTCCCGCATCGCACTAGTGTGAAACAGCACTGATAAGTCATCTTCTCATTTATATTTGCATAGTCCTTACAGATATACATCAGCAGGAAGTGTAATGTGGCTGTAAACAGGAAGTGCTGCGTGCACATGGGCTGGAAGCAATTGTGTGGTGACGCCAAATAAATCAATCAACCCAATCCACACCACAAAACTCCCTCATCCTGCCCTTCATTGATCAAAAATGTAATTTCAACTTGCTTGCGGCTATAATGTATTGTCTCCCCAATCCATACCAAGCCCTTTGGCTCAGGGATGGATTTCAAGGGGAAGCCCACTCCAACTTTTTTGACAAAATGGCAGGGGATCCCCCTAAGATCCAGACCGTTTCTGAGCATGCAGCCTGGAGGTCAGGATGGGGGGACAAGTGAGCCCCCCTCCTGGGCCAAACCAGGCCACATGCCCTTAACATGAGGCGGTGTGTGCTTTGGGGTGGGGGGCTCTGCTCCCCCCCACCACAAAGCATCTTGTACCTATGTTGATGGGGACAAGGGCCTCTTCCCAGCAACTGTGGTTGTTGGGGTCTGCGGTTGGGGTGCTGATCAGAATGTGGAAGCCCCCATTAACAAGGGGGCCACCAGATCCTGCCCCCCCATGTGAATGGGTACTGGGGACATCATACCCATTCACCTAAAAAGTGTAAAAATGTTTTTAAAAATGGACACTTTTTTTGTCCAATCTTTTATGTTAAAAAAGTGTCTCGTGATGTACATCCATGGTCAATATGGATGGTCCCCCGGTTCGAGTCAAAAGTATGTTCGACGTGAACATCAAGGGGTTGCCGAATCCCGAACATTATGGGGCACTCGTGGGAAATTTGAGCGGCCCATAATGCAGTGAAATTGTGCGGGAATGCCACCTGCTGATTGGCCAAAGCATGCACATGACCTGCGTGCTTTGGCCAATTACAGCATGCTCTGCCGTGGGAGCCATGATTGGCCAAAGGCAGGTTGCCTTTGGCCAATCATTGCTCAGTGGGTCTGAGTCCATGCCCACACTATATAAGGCCACTTACACAGCGGCAGAATATAGCGAAAACATTTGCAGAGATAGCAAAAGGTTAGGCAGTATAGGAATATATATGTACAGTATGGTATATATAATACGCTGCATTCAGTGTATTTATTTATTTCAGGTACTTATATAGCGCTGTCAATTTACACAGCGCTTTACATATATATTGTACATTCAAATCAGTCCCTACCCTCAAGGAGCTTACAATCTAAGGTCCCTAACTCACATTCATACATATACTAGGGCCAATTTAAACAGGATCTAATTTACCTACCTGCATATCTTTGGAGTATGGGAGGAAACCAAAGTCCAGGTTAACCCATTCACATACAGTAATCAGTGCATTTTTATAGCACTGATACCTGTATAAATGCCAATGGTCCCAAAAAAGTGTCAAAATGGTCCGACATGTCCGCCGCAATATCGCAGTACCGCAAAAAATCGCAGATCGCCATTACTAGTAAAAAATAAGACAAAAATAAAAACTCCAGAAATGAATTCTCATCATCCGTAAGCGCGGCAACTTTTGCGCAAACCAATCAATAAACGTTGATTGTGATTTTTTTTAACCAAAAATATGAGGAAGAATATAAATCGACCAAAACCGTTGAAAAAAAAATGTTGTTTTATATATTTTTTTCTGGATTTGCATTTTAGCAAAAATTAAGAAACTGGGTTTTTTTTTGCAAAATTGTGGCCCTTTTTTATTTATAGAGGGCATCAGAAATGACGCAGAGGGGATCAAATACCACCAAAAGTAAGCTTGATTTGTTGGTAAAAAGGGACGCAAATTTCACAGTTGTCAGTTAAAGCGACGCAGTGCCAAATCGCAAAAAGTGCTCTGGTCCTAAAGTGTGAAATCCTTCCGGGGCTGAAGTGGTTAAAGGAATATTTTGTTTTTGTTTTTTTCACTTTACTTTCAAAGATTTTTTATTTTGAGAAAGTACAAACAATTAAAGGTAGTACAACAGCGAAAATGTCAGAGAAACAGGAGAAAGGATAATCCACTGTTTACGTTACCTTACTTGACTTGCCCTATTTTAAACCAGTAGAAGCTAGAAGTTCTAGGGACACGAATAATACATTGGCGAATGACCTGACAAGCAAGGATGAAATGCTAATTCATTCTCAACCTCCCGTCACCCCTAATGGGATCAAGCTGTGCATGGAGGGGAGAAAGAGCATTAATACAAGTGTTTAGGTTATTAGCCTGCATCCGATTACAAAAGAAGGTATCCTAATAGGGAAGGTATGGATGATGACCCCCTGTCGGGGGGCGTCAAACACATTGGGGTAACATCCTAATTAGAAACCATCGAAGACAGAAACCAAGTTAAGTCTGAAGTACTAGGAAAGAGAAGAAGAGGAGAAGGGGAGATAAGGGAAGGGGAGGTGGGAAGCACCTTGTATTAGTTATATATCGCTCTATCTGATTGTGGGTTATGTCCTGGGACGAAAGAAATTCCTACGTAATTGGCACAGGGTTCCCAGATTCCCTCGAACCATTTGGTGGTGTCTGATAGGATACTGGCCAACCTTTCCTGGGACATAATCCAGGAAATTTTCTGAACTGTTGCTGCGAAGGATACCCTTGGTTTTTTCCAGGATTTGTCGATAGAGAGTTTGGTTCCGGTCAGAATAAAGTGAACCAATTTCCTACTGGGCTTAGACAGGTTTGGGATGTGGGCGTTAAGCAGGGCAATCTCCGGGGACCTAGACAAAAATTTTCCTCCAGAAGGATCTGATCCTTGGGCATTCCCACCAGATATGCGGCATTGAGCCAAGAAGGGCGCAGCCCCTGAAACAATAAGGGTTGGCCGAGGGATATATGCGGGCCAGTTTAGAAGGGGTGAGGTACCACCTAGTGATAACCTTTATGTTCGCCTCCATGAGTACCGTGTTAAAATGCCTCTGGAGGACTCGGTGAGAGCTCCGTGCCATGATTCTAGGTCCCATGAGATCTGGAGGTCCTCCTCCCACTGCTTCATGTATGGAGCCTTTTCCTTTGTTTGAGTGAGGGCTGCATACACTACTGAGATGCCTCCCCTTTGCTCCGGCTACACCAGGTTTCCTAAGCTGATATTCTAGGAGGGAGAGGCTTCTCTTTCCTGATATGTTTCAAGAAGTGAGAAATTTGTTGGAATCTGAATTTTTCAGTGGCAGGAATGTCCAGTTTGCTTACGCAATAGCCCATAGAGATGGGTCCCGAGGGGGAAAAGTAATGCCCTATGCGGTACAGCCCCTTGTCCAGCCACCATTGAAACGCTTTGATATTTAAGCGGGGGGGAAATCCGGGTTGTGGAATATATGCGCCAGAGGAGTCAGAGATGACACCAATTCAGAGTGGTTGCATAGAGAATCCCAAAGAGCAAAGGAGTGTGAGAGAGTCGGGGATAATATAGGGGGTCTCTTCTTCGGATGAGTCCAAAGAAGGAAGTCTATGGTATCATGTGGAACTACCTGACATTTCATCTGAATCCAATCTGGTTTCTTGGACCTCGAATAGACTCGGGAGAGTTGGGCTAGTCTGGCTGCTTGGAAGTATTTGAGGAAGGAGGGTAAACCCAGGCCTCCTTTCTTCCTATGGCGATATAATGTACTTTGGGGGAACCTGAAGCCAGAACCACCCCAAATAAACTTGAGGATCTTACTCTGGAGGGATCTGAGATGGTGTCTTCTAATGGGAATCGGTAGGGCTCAAAAAGGTAAAGGATCCGTGGGAGGGGCGTCATTTTGACCGCGTTAATTCTACCCAAACCAGGAGAGATTACTTTTGGACCATGTTTTTAAATCGTTCTCTAATTTACGGTAAATGGAGAGGAAATTGCTATCGTATAAGTCCTCTATCTTGGGCGTCAGGTTAATGCCTAAGTATCGGATAAGGGAACGGGACCATTTGTAAGAGAATGAATGTTGTAAAGAGTCGACTTTATCCTGCGAAAGGGAGATGCTCATCGCTTGGGATTTGGAGTAATTAACAGTTAGTCCTGAATATTTAGCGAAGGTGTCTAGTAGTTGGTTGAGATTGGGAAGGGATGTATGGGGTGAGGTCAAGAACAAAAGTATGTCGTCCGCAAAGAGGCCACACTTATGAGTCTGGGGTCCACAGGAGACCCCCCTAATATCTGGGTTATGGCGGATAGCAATTGCTAAGGTTTCAATAGCTATGGCAAAGATAAGTGGTGAAAGGGGACAACCCTGTCTTGTCCCTCTTGCTATGGCTATCGGGTCAGAGAGATATCCCTGTAACCTTATTTGGGCTGAGGGGCGGAAATATAGAGCCTTAATGACCCCCAAGAAGCGCTGGCCGAAGCCCCAGACCTCCAGAATCTTAAATATATATATATATATATATATATATATATAGTTCCAGGAAACTGAGTCAAAGGCTTTCTGGAGATCCTGGGAAAGGACCATGCCTCGTTGTTTAGAGCCGCCCTCCCAGTTGGATTGGAGAATAGAGATCAGGTCGATGGCCCTGCGTGTCTGGTCAGGGCCCTGTCTGCCCGGGATAAACCCAGCCTGGTCTTTGTGGATATAGGAATTGATAAACGAGTATAGTCTGTAAGCCAGAATCTTCATTAAGATTTTGATGTCGTTGGGTCTATAGTTACCGACCTCTTTGGGGTTCTTATCAGGTTTTGGGATGACCGTTATGTAGGCCATGTTAAGTTGAGGATCCAGAGGAGTGCCCTGAGTTTTATAATTAAAAAACTTAGACATATAGGGGGTGAGTGTCTCGGCGAAAGCCTTGTAATAGGGAATAGAAAGGCCATCAGAGCCAGGGGCCGATCCCTTCCTCAGGTTCCTGATGGCATCCCCCAAAATCTGTCTGTGTTCAGATGAAAGGGACGGGAGGGGGATGTCCTCCAGGAATGCGGCCAGGGATTCCGGGTGATGTCGCTTAGGGGTGCTGTATAGATCTGAGTAAAACTTATGTAAGGTCTCCAGAATTTTCTTCGGGTTAGTGGTTGGGCCATGGCTGGGTACTCTAATCTTGGGGAGTTGAATTAGGCAGTATCACGGGGATAGTCTAGATGCTAACAGTGTACCTGGTTTGTCGTTTTGTGTGTAGAACTTTTGGCCACTCCACCGGATCGATTTCTCCGCTTTGGTTGTTAGTGCCATATTAAGCTCTAATCTGGCTTTGTCGCGTAAATTGGTAAGGGTTTTTGAGGGGTTGATTTTATGCTCCGCCTGTAGAGACACATACGATTTTTCTAACTTGTTCAGTGCCGCTGTCCTCTCTTTTTTAATTCGCGAAGCTAGCTGTATCAGCTTTCCCCTAATGAAAACCTTATTAGCTGCCCATAGGACTTCCGCCAAAGTCCCATCTCTGTCGTTTAGAAGAAAGTATTCCTTGAGAGAATTATTTATTTCAGATACTCTAATAGGGTCGGCTAGCATGGACTCATTTAGTCTCCACTGTGGGTATTTAGCATAGAGAGGGTCAGAACGGACTTGCATAGTGACGAGGGAATGATCGGAGAGTGGGGGGTCAATTATCCGTGAGTTCAGTACCAGGGGGGTCTCATGGGCCTCCATTAATAGGTGATCTATTCGTGCGTATGAATTGTGGGGATACGAGAAATGGGTGTAATCTCTCCTGGTTGGGTTCAGTTCTCTCCAAACGTCTGATAGATTGAGTGAATGAAATAGTTTGGCTAGTTTTAAACTCGCCCTGGTCGGGCGTGTTAACTGGTGCCCTAGAGGTTTAGATTTGTCAAGCCCTTGGTCAAGTGCTACATTAGAGTCTCCTCCCAGGATGACCCTGCCTTCCAGGTGAGGCTGGATGGCAACTAACATTGCGTTGAAGAAATTGAGTTGATTTTTATTGGGGGCGTAGTATGAAATGAATGTGTGTATAATCCCGTCAATAGAGCCTTTGACCAAAATATATCTTCCCTCTGGATCTTTGATTTCCTTAAGGAGAGTGAAGCCCGAGGTTTTGGAGAATAGGACCGCCACTCCTTTAGTTTTGGAGTCTGCGTTGGCCAGGAAGAAAACAGGAAAATGTGTGTGGAGGAATATGGGGCTGTACCGCAAAGGGAAATGGGTTTCTTGTAGTAAAACTACATCTATATTAAGTGATTTGTAGTGAGAGAACATTTTCCTTCTTTTTAAAGGAGAGTTTAGCCCTTGGGCGTTGTGGGTAGCTATTTGGAGGTGTTTAATGGGGGCCTTAGCCATGGAGCTTGTGAAAAGCGTAGCTTGTGTTTGCAGCAGCACTCACCCAGAAGTCGGAGGTCCCCGAAAGGTTGGAGGAGCGTCCAAGGAGGATCAGGAAACCTGGGCCACAGCCGAGAAACCCGGAGAGCTCTGGAACATGAGAAGGAATTAGGTGCTTCATCCATAGGATAAGGAGGGGGAGAAAGGAGGAAAAGAGAGGGGAGAAACAACTAATACAAATACATCTACAAATGGCTGGAGGGGACGGTGTCAGGGGGGATAGAATCCCCCCCTGGCCCGTCAGCCCTACCCTCCTAGGAGGAGTATAAGCAACAATAAGGTAAATAGGAATCGTAAATGTCTAACCTATCAAGATCAGACGTCTTATCCCGAGGAAATCTGGAGTGAAGTCCTCGGGGTAAGTGGAGGCGCATGGGGACTTACCCCGGCTAAGACACCCCTAGATCAAACTTAAACCGTATAACAGGAATAGTAGGGACTCAAGTTATGTAAACTAACTTAACATGGGAATGCAGACTTCTGTCCACATCAAAGGTACAACTGGTACATAAACCCTGTAGGACTAATGAACTAATATAAGTGTAACAATAAACCTCTGATCAATAAACAAGTAGGGGGGAGCTGGGAAGCTCCGAACATTAGGTAATTTTCTAGGGCAAGTGAGGCTAGCTTCCATAGCCCAATAGGAATCTAAGTCCATGAAACAAGGGGAAAAAGCCTATATCCAGGCAGGTCCATTGGTGGCTTATGGAGGTCTGCTGTCTTTCACCTTCTTACTCTTGGATTTGGACCAAAGTGGGGAAACAGGGCTGGATGGAAGCGGTCTCTTAGTGTTGGATCCAGAAGGATCGGTAAGGTCCATTGGTGCTTCTTGGGATATTAGCTTAAGGTGGAGGAGGAGTTTCTCCCCCTCTGCCAGACTGGAAAATGTGTATGTTTTCCCTTTCAGGTTAAATTTGGCGGCAAACGGGAAAGCCCACCAGTATTTCAGCTCTGCACGTTGTAGGACCGAGAGGAGTGGTTTGAGAGTTCTTCTTTTTTGGGTGGTATTCGGGGATAGGTCAGCGAAGATCTGGACTTGGTGGCCCACACAGGAGATGTGGGAGTTGGATCGAGAAGCTATCATTAGTTCCTCTTTAATGGCATAAAAATGCGGTTTAACTATGATGTCCCTGGGGGAGCCATCTTTTCTTGGAGGCCCCAAGGCTCTGTGGGCTCTGTCCAACTCTGTGTTTTGGCACATTTGGGATAACAGATTGGATCATATCTTGGATCGCGGGGGTGACTTCGGTGATGTTCTCAGGGAGGCCTCTCACTCTAAAATTGTATCGGCGTGACCTGTTTTCCAGGTCATCTATTCTTGCTAGGGCGGTATCCAGTTGGTCCTGTAGTACTGGTAAGTGGTCAGAATTTTGGTTGGTTTTGGCTACCGTAAAGTCCAATTTTTGTTTGATGGCATCCATTCTGGAGCCTAAACTGTTGAAATCTGCTTTTATATCCCCTGTGATTTTCGCAGCCGTGTTCGCTAGTCCCCTTTCTAGGAGATTCGAGAATTTGATGAACAATTCCGCCGTGTTGAGAGCGGGGTCTTGAACTGATGGGCTAGGAGGGTTCATCTCTAGCTGACGTGAGAGTGGATGTACGTATTAAGGGTTGGCGCTAATCAGGAATTAAATGGTACTTAGTGAATCACACAGTAAATAGATCACGGTATATGTTCTTATATGCTAGAAACAAGCAACCATATAATAACTAATACTCATAGATGAATGATCATAAGTGGTGATAAATAGTCCTGTATTGTAAACAAAAAAAGACAAATTGATAGAATGTTCGGTGCTAGTGTGTTACTCCTTGAAGTGTGCACACAACTTAGTGAATAGAACGGACAGTTAATACTGAAAAAGTTCCGCAGGTAATATATGACAAATCTTCTTATACAGAGAAGTGACAGTTCATTGTTGTGGTGAATCCAGGTTCCCGCCCTAGTGAATCAAAGGCTTACCAGATTACCGATATATGCAAGCCCACATATATGGTATGCTCTTGTGTGGTCCCGGGTTCTCCACAGAATTCTCCACCCGAACGCGTCACACATTCCAGTTGGATGTCATCCCTGTGGATAGCGATGGTCCTATGAACGCCACTCCTCCGATGTCCCGGTCAGGTTGAACTTGGGGTCACTCGGACAATACTCAGTGTCTTGGACTCGTTATTGATGATTTTAAAAGGAAAGAAAGAAGAGCGAACTTGCTGCTGGCTGGGCTGTGACTTCCCTAGGAAGTGCAGGCAGATCCTGGACCACACAAGAGCATACCATATATGTGGGCTTGCATATATCGGTAATCTGGTAAACCTTTGATTCACTAGGGCGGGAACCTGGATTCACCACAACAATGAACTGTCACTTCTCTGTATAAGAAGATTTGTCATATATTACCTGCAGAACTTTTTCAGTATTAACTGTCCGTTCTATTCACTAAGTTGTGTGCACACTTCAAGGAGTAACACACTAGCACCGAACATTCTATCAATTTGTCTTTTTTTGTTTACAATACAGGACTATTTATCACCACTTATGATCATTCATCTATGAGTATTAGTTATTATATGGTTGCTTGTTTCTAGCATATAAGAACATATACCGTGATCTATTTACTGTGTGATTCACTAAGTACCATTTAATTCCTGATTAGCGCCAACCCTTAATACGTACATTTATCACGACTAGTTTGGTCATTGTTTGGCAGCTTTCAATAGATACATTTAGGCTTAGCGCAGTATTTCACCTTTATCTTTCTGTGAGAGTGGATGTGCTGCTGGGGTAAGGGAGATTCATCTATTGTGCGTCAGAGAAGTGATTCAGTAGAGGCCGGGGAGATGAATTGAGGCTGTTGGACTTGCAAGTGGGGCCCCGGTGTAAAGGTAAGGGTAGCCGGGGAAATGATAGGCCTTTGTTCCAAGGGAGGTTCTTGGGATGGTGAGGATGAGAGGGTCCCAGGTGAAGCCATCTCTGGTATGGGAGTGGAGTCAGGATCTGTGGCTGGGTATAGCAGTGTTCTTCTGGCCGTTGTTCCATGTATGCAATGATCTTTAAGGGTGCCTGAGCAGGGTCTAGGCTGAGCTGGTACCCTGCTGTTTAAAGCATGTGAAAAAGCTCTGAGGAGGTTTGATACCCTCCGGTTTTTAGGGTTCCTTCTTGTCTTGAATGGTATGCACTCAGAGTCCAAAGGGTGTAAAGCCCTCTAATGAGTGTGCTGATTAGGGGCTTAATCCCAGGGGCCTTTATGGGGGAGCTCCCCTCTCTGGAGACTTTTCTGGGTGGAGGATGGGTGAACAGATAATTTGCTGAGCCTGTTAGGCCTTGTTGGCGGCCATCTTGGTCCACCCGACTCTATTGAGATCCCCCTTAGTAACGACGGGTCCCCTGGGAAAAGCCCTCCTCTGCCTTATAGGCTCTGTAGGGTGCGATCGGGGCTGAATAAGGGGGCCCAGGAACTTGATCCGGCGATGTGGGTGCTGTGCTCCGTGCTAGGCCACAGCCGCGACCATGTTGGTACACCCTGGGTGGTGGGGAACGGAGTACCTCGGCCTAGGATAAAGTCCTCCGGGACTTTCTCGAGGCTGCTGAGTGTTCCCTCTGCTTGGGGGGTAGTCCCCTTTCGTGGCGGGTCCCTCCTGGTGGTGCTTGTGGGGTGAGCCGATGCCTATAGCCGGGGTAAGCGCGGAGCTCCAGCATCAGCCGTCCACGTCGGAGTTCCCGCGCATGCGCACTCCTTTTTTTCACTTTAACCATTATTAAAACCACTGCTCCTGAAAAATAACAATCGATTTAAGAACTTTTTTTTCTATTCATACATGTCCCCTAGGGCTAAGGTTGTTAAAATTAGAGAGAGGGGGTGGTAATGTTGTTTCTATGGCAATGAACTTGCATACAAGCATTAAATGGAGAAATTCTGAAGTCACAAGTTCTATACCAGTTAACATCCAGTGCTTAGAACATGTGATCTGAGAGGCATCTTCCCAGGCAAATAGAGCTCTGATGTGTGTAGATTTTCTCCCAGTTTGTGAGAGTTGAAGTCGTAATTGCCTTTAATTGGGAGTTATTTTAAGGCACACTGCTGGAGTAGATTTGGGAGGTATAGTAAATTAGGGCCATGGTCGTCCACTGTCATTCAATAAAATTGAAGCAACATAATTCAATGTTGGAGGAGTCAAAACTCCATTTAATCCTGATTTTGGCAATGGAAGTAAACCATCTCTGTCAGTGATAGCATTGCTTGTAATATTGATTGAACTGCCATTAACAGTCAGCGTACTGATCTGCTTACTCCAGAGGCATAAGGCAAATCAATCAACCTATTGTTTGGACAAAGATGAATAGATTGCTCAGAAGTTTTCTCATTTTCTAATTCCCAAATTTTTCTTTGTGAATCTAATTTATATTTTAAACATTCTCTCTGTACATGGCCACATTTCTTGCAATAAAGGCAAATAGCATTTCTTGTCTGCTCTGAAACTTTGGTTCTGCCTATGACATGTATCTCACCATGATTGAGTGTGGCCATGCACGTGGCAACTCTCTGATCGCCATCTTGTTTTGTTTGGTCAGTTTAATTTGCCTTCTAACTGTATCAATAAAGGTTCTTGTAAACTTTGTTTCTGAGTAGCCAACACAACAGAAGCTGGGTCTAGAAAAGTACATTTCGTTATGAAAGCTGTAATTATGGCAGTTGGAGTTTGATCTTGTGCAATTCCCAAAACAATTCTATATGCCTTTTCAAACTTCCTCATAAAAACAAATGGATCTTCATCAACTGAAACTTGTAAACCATCAAGTATCTCTGTAATAGGATATTTTTCTCTGGTATAAAAACGGATTAATTGATTTAATCTGCCTGACTCATTGCAATGCATTGTTTGTCCACCATCCGTTACTATTAGTGGCTTGAACTGCTGACTATAATTACATGGTAGCCATGTCTTATAACAGATATTTTAATTTTCTTCATATTAAATCTTTCAGAATTGAATACAAAATTCTCTGCATTATCCAAACCATTCTTATTCTCATCATAAGGCGGAATCTCTTTAGCTATTTTCATGAGCTGATCAAAAATTTTAAGATTAAATTCTGCTGCTTTATCCATTGATTTTCTTTTAAGCAAAACGTCATGGTCCTGGTCCTGTAAGTCAATTTCTATAGACCGAATGTCTGGTACAAATGACTTCTGAACTCTTGATGGACTCTGCTTTAGAATTTGCACAAATTCTTTTTTACATTATTCTGTAATTGAGACAACTGAATATCTTTTATTTGAATTGCACTTTGCAAGTCATCTATTTGCTCAGTCAAAATAGGACGATTAGCACATACATTATTATCCTGCTATGTCTCTGTCTTCTCTTCTGTACAAACAACATTGTTAGTAGGAACTTCTAATATCACTGAGTTAAAAACTTTAACTAACTTCATTGCATTTCTAACCTGTTTGCTGAATCTCTTAAGAGAAATTTTGATTTTTGTATCTTAATATTTGCCTGTATCACCACAATTCATCATCCTTAACAAATTTTGACAGATTTTTGAACTCCAATTTGCTCTATCTAGATAATTCATTAATAAAATTCATTACTTACCAATTTAGGACTGACTTTCTTCATGTAACGCACATTCCCCCTCTTGGCGGGGAATTACATCATCAAGAAACAGGGTTTTCTTGCACATGCTCAAAGTTCTCACCAATTCAGGTTCTAGGTTCATTTTATGATGCCCAAAAGTTCATCTACTGCTTTTATTACTCCTGAAAGCTTGACTTCATAGTTTGCTGACAATTCAGCCACTAGCTCTCATCTGGGTGAAGGAGAAAAAAAAATCAAAAACGTTCGCTATTCGGACAAAGGACAAAGCGAAACTGCCTGGCTCACCACTGTAGAATATGGATATTCTCTCAATATTCTCTAAACTTATATTGATCAGAAAAGTTCTAAAATAGAATCCTTCCAGTTATTTTGTAAAAACTCAAAAATTGATTTGATAATAAAATATCAAAATATTACAAGAACAATATTAAAATACAGAAAATAAAAATAATGTGTGTCTGTGTGTGTGTGTGAGAAGCTTCCTCGTGTCTCAAAGTCTGCCCCAAAAGACTTTGTTCATCTTCTTTTTACTCCTAAATTCAGATCCCCATCCTTATTCTGTGTCTATTAGTCCCACAAACTCTAGTGACAAATGTATTGAGCAAACTTTCAACAATGGGCAACAATTCGACCACCTTCCCCTTTCACGTAATAGTGGGGGCTGACTAGAAAGCTAAACGCAGTCTCTATGCATTGGCATTCCATAAGAATATGGGGGAAAGGCATGAGACCTGTGTACAACCATAAACCTTATACAATATAACTTTATATATCATCTAAATAATATAATGTTACATAAATCAATATATGTATATATTTATTGAAAAGCCCTTGTTCTTATTAATATCCTGATCAAGAAATATTACAGTATAAAGAACTAATATGCTTAACTCAAACATACTCAAGCCTCTGCATTTTAAGAAATGTGAAACCTTATTGCATTTGTGATGAGGGGAGGTAAGAGAACCAGCTCATGCTTCCTAATTAGTAACATATGTAAGCTCTCCAAAGGAATGCTTAGACTGTAAAATATATATTTTACTTTTCCAAATATAGAAGAGATAAATATATATAACTCTATTATTATTATTATAAAGATCTAACCCATTCATACATATGTTAGTAAAGTTAATTGGTAAATATTAGATATTCGATTAAGGAAGTCTTCTAACTTTAGCACACACCCTGCATCATCTACCCTCAGCTGGTCAACTTCTTCCTGTGTCATGACCTAAAGTCTGCCCAGGAAGTAAGGCAGAAGTAATGGAGCAGTGTGTTTAAACAGCTATGAAGAGAATTTGGTAAGTTGGTGTAGAATTAATGGAAAGCTGTTTTATTGTTGCAAAATAAGTACAGTAATGCTATATTGGTACATAGGGGAGATGGAATTTAGAAAAAAAATGTGAACTTATCCTTATGCAGACTTATTCACACTATTGTGCTGTGGTAGCATGTGCATTACCATGAATGTTATGGCCACATGGCAACATACAGTTGATCTTGAATTGTACCCCGACACATGGGGATGGGCTGCCTTATTGCAACACATGTCAACAGGCAACCTAACACCCATACATTTATTTATTTCAGTACATAACAGAGTGCTAAAGCTATCCGTTGGCAACTTCTTATGATAAATTGTTTTTAGATTAGTAAATTTATTTGAAAACTGTAGATACACTAGCTGATTACAAAGTTGTATTTTGTTTACATTGCATGAAATAAATGTATACCTTGAGTCTTTGTTCAATGCGTTATTCTCTGGGGAAAAATAGTTGTGCAGTTGTTCTCTAAGTGAGATTCGGAAGACACCACTTAGATATTCAATGAAATAAAGTTAACTTCACAAAGCAGTTGAATTAGTTGTGCTTATAAACAAACATACTTTCAGAAGAACCTTTCTCCATCCAAAATACACAAGCTATTTCAGTGGATGTCAAATGCCCATAGGCAATTTTTTCTGCTTTTCAACAGATTTGTTTTCAGAGCATTGATAACTGTCATGTTTATTAGTGTAAATGAGGCTTGCAGCTAGTGCAGTGGATACCGTGTTTCCTCGAAAGTAAGACCTACCCTAACAATAAGACCTACCCTGATTTTCTAGGAGGGCTGCAATATAAGCCCTACCCCAAATATAAGCCCTAGTTTAAAGTGGTTGTAAACTGCTAGAATCCTCTCTATTACAGCATTATATGTAAAGGTGTGTGTTTCTGTAATATAATTGAGTAAAATACCTTCTTATAGTGCCGCTCAGCTGACCTCCCCCTGCTCTCCTCCACTTCTCCCAGCTGTAGGTGGGGGATTCTGGCCCCTTCTGCAAAGCTCGGAGCGGTTAATAGAGCTCAGGCAGGCCACGGAAGCGCTGAGCTGCGCTCAGATGATCCCCGCTGCTCTCCTCTTATGCCAGCTCTCAGCAGGGAATCTTGGGCCCACCTTCCTCTGCAGCGCTTGTGCTGGGGAAGACTGATCAGGCGGGTCACAGAAGCACCGAGCACTATAAGAAGGTATGTGACACAATTAGATTACAGGAACACATACCTTTTACATTATATTCTACTGTAATAGCCAGGATTCTAGCAAATTACAAGCACTTTTACTCTGTTCACACTAGGGATTAAATGGCAAATCCTATCCCAAAAATAAGCCCTACTGAATTTTTGGTTGCCAAAATTAATATAAGACCTGGGCTTATGTTCGGGGAAACATGGTATCTAGCCATGAATTTCATTGCTTGTTTATCATAAACAGCAAATATTATGACCAAATCTCTATGGAGAGGACAGCGCAATTACATATTATAACACAAACTTAAAAGGGGTCTGTAGATACAAAAAATGACAAGCTGTCTTAACATACACTTAGGTCTTTTAAGCTTTACAGTGAAAAAAATAAACCAATATGATGGACCAGGTGGTTTTTATTTGCCATCAATTTCCATTCCCATTATTGTGTGTGTGAAAATGCATTTTTTATACTTATTTTTCCCAGAAGCAGCTGAAAAAGAGATAGTTTAACACTATGTTGGGACAAAATTGCCAAGATGGTAAGCCCCTTCCTATGGTGGCACACATGTGGGCTTAATCCTGAGCCACGCTCTATGTGTCCATTGACAAGTACAGTGCGGCTCAGCCCCCACTCCCCTGGATTTGATTGAGCAGCAGGAGTCAATGGCGCCCGCTGGTCTCATTGAGGCCAGTGAGGAGGAGGAGAGATTAAGCAGCACTGAGAAGGAGCTGACAAAAGAAGTTTTTTTTTACCTTAATGCAGAGAATACAAAAAAAAAACCTTCAGCCTTTGCAACTGTTTTAAGTAAATGTACATGTAACAACATATAAGTTCAAAAGTTGTCTATGCATGCAATAAATATTGTGACATGATGTGAGGTGAAGTAGTGGATGGACACTGTGTCACCTCGCATGCGTTCATTTTGAGTGGACAAAGGGGGGAATCCGGCCCGGCTTTTACCAGCCACCGTGGCAGGGCTGGATCCGGTCTGGATTTTGTGGTCCACTGAAGTCCACCATCAGGTGGTTTCAATTCTCAGGTGAGAGAGCAGAGGTTGCTCTGGCCTGGGACTCAGAAGTCAGCAATCTGAGAGAGCTGATCTTGGAAATGTTTGTTTATGGACTTTAAGAAAAGGTTTGCACTGCTTGTCTTTGTTTTGTGGGTGTCTGGGATCAACCCTACACATCTAGTGAGGAAGATGGAACTGTTTAGTTTAGTGCCGGACAGCAAGGATTTATTTTCTGTTTTGTTTGTTTTGATTTGCAACCTTTTAAGTAAACCTGGCGGCAAGCCAGAATTTTAAGGAAATCTGCCTACAAACTGCTTTCATCCCAGGGAAAGTGATCTCGGTGGTGGACTCGGTAGACAGTTTCCTAAAGAGGAAATGGAGGAAATGTTGAAGGCCCTGCTGCCAATGCAGCTCAGCTGGAAACCAAACGTCAGGTTGCAGAGGCCAATGCAGCACAGCAGGAGCAAAATCGGCAGGCCATAGCGGCTCAGCAGGAGGCAAACTGGCAGGCCATTGTGGCTCAGCAGGAATTTGTCAAAGCCAGCTATTACTTGCAGAAGCTGACACCAGCAGATGATGTGGAGGCATATCTAGCCCCCTTTGAGAGAGTCGCTGTGCGGGCAGATTGGAAAAAAGATCAATGGGCGGGACTATTACCCCCTTTTCTGACAGGAAAACCCCAAAAGGCCTATTCTGACCTGGTACCAGACAAGGCCCAGGACTATGAGACATTAAAAATGGAGATATTCACACGTCAGGTTGTCACCATGGCAGTCCAGGCTCAACGGGTACACCAGTGGTCCTACCATACGGACAAGCCACCCCGCTCTCAGATGTTCGACCTGGTCCACCTCATCAGGAAGTGGCTGAAGCCAGAGAATTTGCCAGGTCCTCAGATTGTGGAGCATGTGGTCATGGACCGCTATCTGCAAGCGCTTCCCCCTACCTTGAGGAATTGGGTCAGTCATGGGGACCCCAAAACCGCAACCCAGCTGGTGGACCTCGTGGAAAGGTGCAGTTCACAGGTGTGCAGTGCTCTATGGTGAGATGTTGAATCCAATGTTCTCCTGGACAGGACTGGGATCCAATATATGGGTGCTCTATCCTAGGCGTCCTCTCCACCATGAACTCGTGTGTATATAGAAAGGCGTCACTCCAACATCTTTGCTGAAATTTTATTGAAGTTTGCGGTGCAGGGTGTACAGAAAGCAAGGCGCGTTTCGGTGGGAAAATGCCTTCATCACTGCTGAGGTACATTTAAAGAGTTAGGCATGTGGTCTCACGATGCACGTGTGGGCTCCCAAGACAATCTTTCTCCTGGAGAAAGATCTGCACTCAAAGCTCTGGGTGCCCGCACAGACATCGTGATTAGACAGGCGGATAAGGGTGGCTCAGTTGTGGCATTGAATGGAGCAGATTATAGGAAAGAAGCTCTGAGACAACTGGAAGACACTACAACCTATCGAGCCCTTTCCACTAATCCCACTGCCACTTTCACCACACAGCTTAATAGTCTTTTGGATGATGGAGTATATCTGGGAGCCATCACTAACAAGGCTGCGGAATATTCATGTGTAGAATGCCCCACTGTCCCGGTCTTCCATCACTTACCAAAACTGCACAAAAAAATACTCCTGTACAAGGCCGCCCAATTGTTGTGGGCATTTGTTCGTTGTTGGAAAGACTGGGACAATGGGTGGACCAGCATTTACAACCGCTGGTATAAAGATTACCGGGATACATCCAGGACACATCTGCCCTGCTATCCAGAATTTCTGATGTGAAATGGAAAAATACATTTCTTTGAGCTACTATGGATGTTAAATCCTTGTATTCATGCATCCCTCACCATCTTGCCATGAAAGCTCTAGAGTTCCACTTAAAAACCTATAGTATGTACGAACATAACCTGCAGTAGTTTATAGTCATGTGTGTCACCTTTCTCCTTGGATACAATTTTTTCATGTGTGATAATAAATTCTATCTACAATGCAAGGGAGCGTCTATGGGGGCAAATTTCCCCCTCCTTTGCTAACTTGTACATGGGCTGGTGGGATGAGGAATTTTTGTTCTCACACACCAATCCATATACAGGTGCTATCAAAGCATATGGTCGCTATATAGACGACCTGATCCTAATATTGGACCAAATTGAGGGGAGTATTGCTGACTTTCATGAGTATGTTAACATTAATGAATTAAATCTAGAATTCACACGTGACACACAATGTGGAATGATTAATTTTTTTGGACCTTAATTTGCTAGGAGAGGGTGACACTGGTAGGATACATACCCACACTTTCCAGAAGGAATCTGCAGGACACTCCCTACTACTAGCGAACAGTTGTCATCCTGCCCATATCATCAAATCTGACCCTGTAGGAGAATTTATAAGAGCCAAACGCAAGTGTTCTAGTATAGAACTCTATGAGAGAGAATGCGCAGTGATCACCCACAGATTAAAAACTCGTGGTTACAGTATGGCACAGATAGATAGAGCCTGTATTATTGCCTCCGGGAGGGATAGAGGGACTCTCCTCCAAGGTGGTCACGGTATTCCACATCTGTCTGTTACGGAAGGGATTGCCCCCCTACGTATAGTGGTAACCCTAGGTGCAGAAGACACACTGGAGGCAGGAATATGGGAGAGGGTTCCCCTGTGAATAGCAATCCAGTTACATTTGTCACTGCTTATTCGAGAGAATATAACAAAGTAACCAAGCTCATCTCCAAATATCTTCCTGTTCTATTTGCGGATGACAGCTTGGCGAGCATTCTATCACAAGGTTGCCAGTTTTCCAGTCGTCGGTCCCCAACCCTGGGCAGTGTTTTATCCCCTAGCTTATTCCCACTCTCTAGATCAAAAGGGACCTGGCTGCGGACACAGGGTTCCTATATCTGTGGGTGCAATACATGTAGATTCTGCCATATACACACAGACACCCATAAAACTGTAGTGTCGTGTGTCACAGGTAGGGAACTTCAAATCAAAAGTTATCTTAATTGTGCTTCTCAGAATGTGGTTTACATGGTGATATGCACTAGATGTGCATTACAATATGTGGGCTGTACTACCCACCTGCTCCGAGTGTGCATCAGTGAACATTACCATGGATCCACTTATCAGAATGAAAAAGGACTTTCTAACATCTCAAAACATTTCAGACATGTGCATGGGGGTAATATGAGTTCTTTCAGATTCTGTGATTTGGAAAGAGTCGGCACAGCACCCGGAGGAGGGAACACCCACAGGAGACTTCTAGAAAGAGAGGTATGGGGGATATATCATCTCCATGCGAGGTATTCTGGGAGTATGAATAACAGATATGAACTGGATCTCTTCCTGAAATAAATCCAAAAAATCTGCGTGCTCCTCTCAGACAAACATATTTATACATAGGTATGTGAATGTTTATACAGATAATGTTGGACATACAAAGTTATTTGCACACATAAATGCTTGTTTTTTCTGAGGTCTCACATTATAACTAATGCTGCTTTCTAAACATTTGAGGCTGACTTGTATCCATTTGATCTTAGGGAAGAGTTCCCGTGTCTGCTGCTGAGAACCAACCAAACACACAGTGTGGATAGTGTGCAGGTGCACTTATCCCTTTGGTCTGGTCAGTACACTCTTTTTGTTTTTGTTTCTCTTCCCCTATGGATCCATTTTTATATTTCAACTCCCTCTGAAGACCGTGGACTTTTGGTGAATTATCTTTTTTGAATTATTTTGAATTTTCTTGAATTTTCTGTCATTTTTGTATCCATTTCAAGACACATGTTGTTGCGTTTTTGGTGGAATTCTATTATGCACATTTATTGATATTTTGTATTACATGTCATGTACATTGTTCCAACTTTTTAAATGTGTCCCTCAGCTAACCTGATAATGCCAGTGCTTTTTCTTCCCCCTTTTTTTGCCTCCTCCCTACTACTTTTTGCTGCTCGCATGTTACACCTGTGGACTTGACAGGCTATAATTAATGGAGGCGAATTAAGGAGAAGGGAGGTCCTTGTTACGTATTGTTACTTCTTTCTATATATACCAGTATCCTTTTAAATATACTGGGTATTGAACACATGCAATGCTATCGTTGCCATGTGTTAGGTCATATTGCTGCAAACTGTCCCCTAAATGATGAACCAATGCAGTGTGATAATGCTTATAGGAAAAGATGCATATCTCTTTTTGCACAAGTCGCATGTACTGCATCACATCAGGGTCGCATGGAAAAGGGAATGTGTGTGATTTTTGTTGATGGCAAGCAAGGCACTGCACTGCTTCATTCTGGTAGTTTGGTCACATTAGTCAAATGCAATTTTGTAAATCCTGCAAAATTACACCCTAGCACGGGGTCATTTGCATCCACGGGGACACTTGGGACTACCAAACTACGGTGGTTGAGATTGACATCCCTTGGGGCAGTGTGCCACATTCAGTGGGGGTGGTACCTTCACTACTTTATGAAGCCCTAGTGGGGAGAGATTTTCCCCATTTTTGGAGGCTATGGGAAGGCACATGGAGTCTGGAGGATAGAGCTCCTCCTGCTGGGGAAGCACGGGAACTCTCACTTTTTGCCAAATGGAAGGGGAGACTGGTGGCAGGACTGAGGAAGGAGGAGACCCTCTTCCTTTTCCTGTAATGGCTGGGGAGCCGGAGGAGCTGAAAGATAGCTCCCAGCTCAGGGTTAACGAACAAGAGAACATCTCTGACTCCAATAGTGAGAGTAGACAAAATGTGACACCTGACTTAGAGGTCAGAAGAGAGAATTTTTGTACAGACCAACTACGAGATGTCACACTCACTAGAGCCAGAGAAAACATTAAAGCAGTGGATGGGGAACCTGCTGAACCCAATTGGGTGGTGTCTTTTCCCTTCATGGCTCTTAAGAATAATTTGTTGCACCAGGTGGTAAAACAAGGGGTGAAGGAGGTAGAGCAACTAGTGGTTCCCAAATCCTATTGTAGGATGGTGTTAGATTTAGCCCATGGTCATATAATGGGTGGACATCTGGGTATAGAAAACACCAAGGAGAGAATAACTCAGAGATTCTTCTGGCCCGGGTTGTATACAGATGTCAGAAATTATTGTGGGTCATGTCCAAAGTGTCAGCATTCTGCACCATCGCCCCATTTTCACAGTCCGCTTGTCCCGCTTCCCATAATTGAAGTGCCTTTTGAGAGGATTGGCATGGATCTGTGAACCAAAAAGTGTAGCGCTAAAAGAAACACCATATATATTGCAATATAAATTGATAGTGAATTACAGCAAAAATAGTCCAAATAAAGATAATGTGTTCAATCTGATCAAGACATCCGAAATATTAATCGTATATCTTCAACAATTGTAGAAAAATTGCATCATGTGTTGTGCACTCCAATCAAATGTGTAAAAGGTACTCTTACCAACGATAAGATGAAATTGCGCGTGTGTTAGTCTCAAAGAGACATCCTCTAGACCTCGCCGTGTGGCTTCAATCCCACCGTCTGCCAGGAACTCCCCGAGGGTCCACAGCCGGATGCCAAACTCCAATAAACGGGTGTAACAATCTGTTGGGTGATTCGACCATCAACCAGGAACTCCTGCAGGTCTCCAGCTAGGTCTCAAACTCCGACACCACCATGCAACAGTATGCCTCAATATAAAGAGGAGTCTACATAGCGTAATACTTTATTTTGCTGTTACAGTAACAGTAGTTTACAAGAAGATTGAACAGTAAAGGAGTCTCCAGATCCCCAATTATCAGCATTTCTGCTGACAGATACAGATGGACATCCTGGCTGACATGAATGCTCCTTGATGGATGTGCTCTTGTGTCCTCGGATCTTCAATTACAACAAGTAATGTGGGACAATAATAAGGAAGGCAGCAAGCTTCTCTCCTGAGCTGGGAAGGCCTAGATAGCATGGATCTGGTGGGGCTAGTGGTAAAGTCTGCCCGGGGGGCCATCAGCACATATTGGTGATACTGGACTATGCCACATGGTATCCTGAAGCCATTCCCTTGGGGAATACCTCTGCTAAGGCTATCTCCAAAGAGCTTGTCCATGTATTTAGTCGGGTAGGGATCCCGAAAGAAATATTAAACGGATCAAGGCACTTTGTTTATGTCCAGAGTTACTAAAGAGTTATCTAAACTGTACAAAATCTCCCATCTCCGTACTTCTGTTTACCACTCCCAAACTGATGGTCTTGTGGAGAGATTTAACAAGATCCTCAAAAGTATGTTGAAAAAGGTGGTGGACAAAGATGGGAGAAATTAGGACTTTTTGTTGCCCTACCTCACGTTTGCCATATGAGAGGTTCCGCAGGCGTCTACAGGTTATTCTCCATTTGACAAAATGATAGAGCCGCGCTGGAAATAAGTCCTCAAGGGGCACAACTTGTCAGATGTTTGTTCAAAACACCCAGTGCACAACACACTTAAGTGAATCCACCACCGTATAGTGCCACCACCTAAGTGAATTCACACAACACGTGACCCACAAAACTTGTTTGTAGACTGTTCAACACGGGGAACTCCTGAATAAAGGTCGCGCCGAGATAGTAAAACAGTTTACCTCTTATTGGACATCTGCGGACGCCTTGGAGAGTATACCGTTTGCACTCCATCCCGTTGTTTTTCAGGATTAAAGAGGGTAGAAACAGGTGGTGGAAAAAGTTGTATGAAAACTCCTAGAACAATTTAGAGAGGTGTTCTGGTAGTCAAACCCTCACCATTTGTCTTCATGCCTCTACCCTCTAAAACATGTCAAATCTATTGAGAAATCATTGAGACCTGTATTTGTTTCACGGAACTAGGCAAATTATAAAGAAAGCCCTAGGGATGGGCTGATTTATGTACCTGTTCGAGAAACCTCTACAC
>BLSH010483580.1:135510-150778 GCA_018402905.1 Glandirana rugosa | reverse complement strand
GCTGACAAAACGTACGACGTCACCAGCTACCTAGGATTGCCGGCTTTTCTTTTACATGTGCATTTTACTTATCGATGTGAGTACAAAATTTTATCATTACCTGAATAAATTCTATAACGGTACTTCACTATATCGAGTCCTTCTTCTTCCCTGGTGCACGGATATATACTGGTTTTCTGCCTTTGTGCTAACCTGCCCTGCTGTGAGTGAGCGGTTGCTGAGGTCCAACACATACCTGGTCGAGGCTGTCTCTATTGGTATCTAGTGAGGAGCGAGTGGAACAACACAAAGCTGGGCTCCCAGCGGTGTCTGGTAAGCCCCCTCACTATACGGTGGTGGATTCACTTAAGTGTGTTGTGCACTGGGTGTTTTGAACAAACATCTGACAAGTTGTGCCCCTTGAGGACTTATTTCCAGCGCGGCTCTATCATTTTGACATCTTGCATTTAAATTCTAGCCGCTGCTACCTTGCTTGGACTATAGCGCAGTTTATTGATATTTGGTATTCTCCATTTGAACTCCCGTATGGTAGAATTCCCAGGGGACTGCTAGATGTCGCAAAGGAAACATGGGAATCCACGCCTTACAGAAGCATCATTGAGCATATCTCATTGATGCAGGATCGAATTGCGGCTGTCCTGCCACTTGTACGAGAACATATGGAGCAAGCCCAAGAAGCCCAGAGAAGGGTTTATAATCGGGGCGCCAAGACCCGAACTTTCAACCCTGGGGACAGAGTGCTGGTGCTTGTCCCCACTGTTGAAAGTAAATTCCTAGTGAAGTGGCAGGGTCCCTTTGAAATTATGGAAAAAGTTTACCAGCCGGGGAAAGGAAACCCAAATATATCATGTTAATCTCTTGAAACTGTGGAAGGACAGAGAGGCTTTACTGACCATGACAACTTCTCCGAAGGACATGGTCCCCATAACACCTAATGCTCCCATAACTGAAACCCTGTCAGTGGCACAACAAAATGACGTTAGAGAGTTTGTGAGTAAAAATAGAGACTTTTTCTCTCCTCTACCCAGACTGACCACCGTTATACATGACATAATTGCGGAACCAGGTGTTCACATAAATGTAAAGCCCTATAGGATAGCGGAAACTAGGCACGAGGCAGTTGCCAATGAAATAAACAACATGCTGGACTTGGACGTGATAGAGGAGTCACACAGTGACCGGTCAAGCCAGATAGTGTTGGTCCTAAAGCCAGATGGTACTATCAGGTTTTGTAATGATTTCAGAAAGTTGAATAGCGTGTCCAAGTTTGATGCCTCTGGTCCACAAGCTTTTGGACAGATTGGGAGGTGTCAGGTACATAACCACTCTAGACCTGACTAATTGGCAAATACCCCTAACAGAATTGGCCAAGGAGAAGACTACCTTTTCCACTCCAGAGGGGTCATTCCAGTATAAACAGATGCCTTTTGGTCTACACGGTGCCCCTGCATCATTCCAGAGAATGATGGATAAGACATTAAGGCAACATCACCCATATGCAGCTACCTATCTGGACGATGTCGTCATCCACAGCCCAGACTGGGAATCTCATCTGCTCTGGGTGCAAGCAGTGGTGGATTCCCTTCGGAAAGCAGGACTCACGGCCAACCCAAAAAAATGTGCCATAGGAATGGGGGAGGCCAAGTACCTTGGCTACATTATTGGTCTAATTATTGAACTAATTAAGCCTTAGACCAACAAAACTGAGGCGATTCAAAAGTGGCCCCAACCTCTTAATAAGAAGCAGGTTCATGCATTCCTGGGATTACAGGCTACCATAGACATTTCATACCCAACTTTGCCACCATTGCCACCCCTCTGACAGATCTGACGAAGGGTAAAGGGTCGGTCATGGTTAAGTGGAATCCGGAGGCAGAAAAAGCATTTCATAGATTGAAGCAAGCCCTTTGTGTACAACTGGTCCATGTAATCCTGGACTTCACAAAGGAGTTTGTTGTACAGACAGACGCCTCTGAGGTGGGGCTAGGTGCCGTGCTGTCCCAAATCAGAGATTTGCGGAACACCCAATCACCTACCTGAGTAGAAAGCTAAACAGGCATGAGCTAAAATAATGCCATTGGCAAGAAGGAGTGCTTGGCTATCAGGTGTGCCTTAGAGGCCCTGAGATACTACCTGTTGGGAAGACCATTCAAGCTAGTCACGGACCATGCCTCTTTAAAGTGGATGTATGACAACAGGGAGAAAAACAGTCGGCTGACAAGATGGTTCCTGAGATGAGGTAAGAAGATGGCAGTTCCGCGCAGATGGTAAGTGTGCGTATGGTGGGTGGGTAGATGGAACTGCAGCCCCTACTGTTACCTTCCCAAAAGGGGGGTATAAACAGTGTACAAAAGATAGATGTAGTAGGTGTGGCGCTGTTCAGAAACTTGGGATGATATGTGACTACCATATGTGTTAAAGTGCTGGTGCTAGGGGGTACTCAATTTTGCCATACAATCTAAGGTACATGATAAAAAAACACATATAAAACTCAGATAGATAATTCCAAGCAAAGCCAAATATGAAAATCGATATTAGAAAAAATTTAAAAAAATATTTTCATATAAAGAGTGAACCTCACAAGTCGCTCTTCAGCACCGTTTTTTGCAAGTATGGACTCCCGGCGCTGCACCGTATCATACCATCCTAGGTCTCTGTGCAGCGCCGGGAGTCCATACTTGCAAAAAACTGTGCTGAAGAGTGACTTGTGAGGTTCAATCTTTATATGAAAACATTTTTTCTATTTTTTTCTAATATTGATTTTCATATTTGCCTTTGATTGGAATCTTCTATTTGAGTTTTATATGTGTTTTGTAATGTACCTTACATAGTATGGCAAAATTGAGTTCCCCCTAGCACCAGCACTTTAACACATATGGTAGTCACATATCATCCCAAGTTTCTGAACAGCGCCACACCTACTACATCTATCTTTTGTACACAAGATGGTTCCTAGCTCTCCAGCCCTTCATAGTGGAGCATAGAGCTGGTAACCACCAAAATAATGCGGATGCCCTTTCCCGGGGGGCACTGTATGGTTGGCAGGGGCTTGAGCAGAGGGGGAGGATATGTGGCATGATGCGAGGTGAAGTAGTAGATGGACACTATGGGGTTGACTTACTAAAGCTGGAGAGTGCAAAAAACGGTGCAGCTTTGCATGCTAGCCAATCAGCTTCTAACCTCAGCTTGTTCAATCAAGCTTTGACAATAAAACCTTCAAGCTGAGTGGTTTCTGGGTGGAGCTGCACCAAATTTTGCACTTTCAAGCGTTAGTAAATCAACCCCTATGTTTCACCTCGCATGCGTTCATTTTGAGTGGACTAAGGGGGAATCCGGCCCGGCTTTTACCAGCCCCCGTGGCAGGGCTGGTTCCGGTCCAGATTATGTGGTCCACTGAAGTCCTCCATCAGGTGGTTTAAATTCTCAGGTGAGAGAGCAGAGGTTGCTCTGGCCTGGGACTCAGAAGTCAGCAATCTGAGAGAGCCGATCTTGGAAAGGTTTGCTTATGGACTTTAAGAAAAGGTTTGCACTGTTTGTCTTTGTTTTGTGGGTGTCTGGGATCAGCCCTATACCATCTAGAGAGGAAGACAGAACTGTTTAGTTTAGTGCCAGATGGCAAGGATTTATTTTGTTTTGTTTGTTTTGATTTGCACCTTTTAAATAGACCTGAAGGCAAGCCAGAATTTTAAGGAAATCTGCTTACGAACTGCTTTCATTCCAGGGAAGGCGATCCCCACAAGAACTAATCCCTCACAATATATACAGATAGTTATACGGGCTTATGCCCAGATATCTATATTTTGGGCATACTTCTCTTGTGGGTCACAGGAATGAACTTACTTTTGCTGTCCTGTGACCCAGAATCAGCTAACAGTGAGTCAAAGCCTGCTGTCATTTGACATCGCAGAAGCACTCCAGAGTCTGGTAGAATCTCAACCATATTGTCAGGATACACCCAGCGGCCTGATTGAGACATGGCTCTGGCTCTCAGCACGCCACTAAGAGCCAAAGCCAGCTGCACTTGCCCCCTCTCCAGCCTAGTGCTCCAGTGAGTGCTGAAAGGGGCAGAACAGAGAATGGTGACTGACACAAAGTCCAAGAACTGAGCTATCAGGGGTCATGGGATCTCACTCAGTTCTCAGGCTTAGATCTGGCAGGGAACAGTTGCAACATCAGTCCGATGTTGCAGCATAGAGATGAGTCTGTATGTTTGTTTTTTTAAATACCCCACATCTCCTTTAACCACCTGCCAACCACTCACAGTAAATATACTGCAAGTGGGCGGCAGGTTCAGGCACAATCATGTACTTGTAAGTCGGGCCTTCCTTCTGGGTTTGTGGCACACACATTGGACACAGCACGAGTTTGGCAGCAGATTTCAGCCAATGGTTTTGGCGGAAATTAGCTGATTGGCTGTGTCCAATCACACACAGAGTTGTGTGTTTACAAACACAGAGAACTTTGTGTGCACAGGCACAGCGGTCTGGCTGTTTCTACTCTCTGAAAAGCAGGGAGAAAAAGCCAGATCAGAAAGTAAAAGCAACCCACATTATACACATTGTTAGGCACACAGGTAACCCCTTAATTGACCATACATGTTAATGCTTTCCTAGCCAGTGTCATTAGTAGTGCCAGTGTACACCAGGGGCGTTGTTAGGTGGGAAAAAGACCAGGGGCTGTAGCCCGAAGAAATGTGGCGTGCTGCGGCTCAAATGGGTGTGGTCTAAACTAAATAGTGGGCGTGGCTTAAATGGGCATGTGTCACGTACCAGTATGGAGGCTGAGATGATGAGAGGGCTCCCCTTGCGGCTAAGTGCACTACACCCCTGGAGTTGGACACAGGAGGTGTAATGCCCAAAGAAGCACAGGTCGCCTGCAGATGAGTCTTCAATAGAAGTTCCAGATGTGGCAGTACTCCGTATACACAGCAGGAGGAGACTGGAGCCGGACTGGAATAGCAGGCAGAACTGTGGAGGTAGTAACCAGATGCGGAGTCAAGGACAGGTCGGGGGTCAAACACATGGAGCAGTCCAAATAAGGCAGGAGAAGAACGTGGAGCAAGCCGGGATCAGGACCAGGAGAGAATCAGAATAAGTCAAGGGCAGCCGGGTCGGTATCAGGTAATCAGGTACAGGAACACAGGACTCAGGAAGGCAAGGTACTGAGCTGAAGATAATCCAGCGATTTGTGATAGTTACTGGTGACCTTTTATATCCCAGTGCTTGTAGGTGATTGGTGCGCTCTGCGCGCCTTACGGACGGACGTTCGTGCCGGGCGAACGTTCGTTACCGGGAGCCGTCTACCAGTGCGCCTGTGCGGGACCACGCGGCCATCTTGGATCCTGGAAACTTTGCCAGTTCTTCCCTGACAGCATGGCTCAAATGGGTGTGGTTTGAGTCTGAGATGACCAAGGGATATATGGGAAAGAAGACAGAACGAGAGAAGGAAGGAAAGCAAGAGGGATGAAGGGACAGCAGGCCCAGATCCTACAATACAATAGCAATATGTGTATTCCAGAAAGTTTATCAATCAGCAGATAAAGATACTCCAAACACCTGGTGTTAGCGCTTCAATCACCCTGGCACCTTGGTTGTTATGGTGTCAGGATGATTTAAGTGCATTATTTCTTATATTGCATTGTATTATAAAATCTAAATCATTCAACTCACCATAATGCAGAATCAGTGGGTACCCTAAGTGTGTCACTTGCCACGTCGCCTGCTACCAAATGCCATCAGGTGTCCCCAGCAGAGTCTTTCCTTCCATCAGGTGTCCCCAGTGGAGTGCCTCCTTATATTGGGTGTCCCCAGTGGTCAGAGTGCCTCCTTTCATCGGGGTGTCCCCATCACTCAACACCAGGGTCCCCAGAGAGCCCCCCCTTACATCAGGGTCCCCAGGGCTCAGGAGTTGGCTACAGTTGGGAGTTGCATAAAAGTATACATCCAGAAGTAAAATGATCAGGGAAAATCACTGGACAATAAAAAGACTCATGGTAGCCATGCCAGTCATAAGAGACAGAGGAGGTGAATGGATGGCTATCTCACCTCAGTGTCTGCCTAGAAGAAGGAACAGGCACTTTAGGAGACAGGGGTACCAGATGGAATCCTTCTGGAATAAGGTGCTGGGATTGTAGCCAGATCTCCAGGGAGTGACAGCAGAAGAAGACTGAACATCAGCCTGAGGCTCCAGACCATAGGACGCTCAGGGAGGGGAAGAATGGAGCCGACTCAAATCCTGGGAGATGGCGCGGTGCTGGTGATGACACCAGGGGAGCGGAGGGAGCCTACCGCAGCATAACTTCTGGGTGCCTGGATACCGGAGCCCCTCACTGGCTGTGTCAAGCACTCCAATCACAGACAGGCTCCAGCAGACACTGCGGGTCATGTGACCCAGTAGCGAGGGGTTAGGAGGAGATCAGGAAACAAAATGTTGAGGTGCCCGCATTCAGTAGTGGCGGGCCGGGTGCCAACCTTTGCTAGAGTCTCGGGGCTATGGGCCCCAGATTCGGGGTTCTAGCCTCAATAGCCACCCCCTAGCAACGCCTCTGGTATACACTATTATCACTGAATTAGTGTCACTATCAACGTCAGTGTCAATTAGTGACCAACCCCGGATAGAGTTTGCTAGCGCCAGATTGCCCACCACCCTATCACAGCTCCACTAGAAGTCGCTAATCACCACGATTACAGTATAGTGTCTATACAGTAGCTGCATAGATTCCAGCATATATACCATAGTTTGTAGGCTCTATAACTTTCACACAAATTATTATACACTTTTTGCGATTTTTTTTTACATGTAGAAGAATACATTTTGCCCTATACTTTTAAAGAAATTTATTTTTTTATTTTTCTTTATTGGATATGTTTTAGAACCAAAATCCCCCCCCCCCCATGTGTGGTCTTTTTTCATTTATATAATAAAACATTAAAGAAACAATGGTGAAAAAATGATTAAAATGTTATTTGCGTACAGTGCTGCATGAATGCATAATTGCCTCTTAAAGTAGCACTGTAGTGCTGAATAGCAAAAAATGATATGGTCATGAAGGGGTAAAAGCTTTAAGAGGTCAAGTGGTTAAATATACAACACATCACTGCAAACAAATGATGGTATTAACACCCGGGAAGAAAGTGGTCAGGCAAAAAAACAATATATCTTCTGTGAACGGAGATGAGCAAAAACTGGGGGGCGGCGGCTCATTAGTAAACCAATTGAGATATCCTAGGATGGAAAAAAGAGCATGTTTTTCTGTTATTTCAGGTAATGTTATATATAGCCATGTGGTTCATGGATAACTTTTAAATTTCCATGTTTTATGCTGACACCATAGAAGCAGATGGATAAATAATATACAAATGTTGACACCTGATGGCTATTGTGCAAGATGGTTTAAATGTTTCCAATATCTGAATTTTAACATTTGTAACTTGTGGATATTGTAGGTGTTTTACCCAATTCTTTTTACTGGCAAACATTTTGTAGAAAACATTTTGCATGAATAAAATTATATTTTTGTAAAAATGTTTCAGTACCCTTGTATGATGTGTGCTGCCTTATAAATTCCTTTTACTCAGTATCATATTTTTTAGGTGTTAGAGATGAGGATGATTTAATCCCTCAGAGATTCATCATGGATCTATTGAAGCAGAACTGATGGGTTGAATCAGATGCTCTGCAAAGTAATCGCAAGTTTTAGCATCGAATAGCAAAAAAGGCTGATATCAGCAGAATCTGAGGTGACAGTATATAATAATATAATTTAAAGGATAGGTGAACTTGAAGACCAAAAAAAACAATACCGCTCTTATTGAGTTATTACTGCAAAAAGCAAATAGCTTGTATGATGTGTCCTTGTGCATCTATATTCTGTACTACATCAACTCAAATGGAAAGTTTGTGAGCTCAGCATGAAACCATTGAGGCTGTTGCACAGAAATTTTTAAAAGAGAGGCTTTGCAACACCGGGCTGTCCATAAAACTGTCCAAAGAGCTGCCTTATAGGTAATTATATTGCATTAGAAGAAAAGAAGAGATACAGGTGCCTCTGAGTGTAGACTTTTGAATGTATTTAAAATAAGTACAATAAGTAAAACTCACATAAGAAGAAACAATAACAGGCACATCATAGGGGCTGTTTGTCCGGTGGTGCATCGATTGCACTGGTCCTTATTGAGAGCTGTCCTGGCAGCTCTAAGGGCTGTAGTAGCCGGCAAGTTGGTGGTGTGATGGAGGAAAGCCGAAACTGAGGGTTGGAACGCTCCCTGGACTGCATCGCTAGCATTAGCTTGATAAAGGAGCGCGCATTCCTCCCACCACCAGGGTGCGCCTGCTCAGAAATGCATTGCAAGCACACCGGTGATGTCATCTCAACCAGCGCTCCGGTCCAGGGAGCATTCCAATTCAGCTTTCCTCCATCACACCACCATCTTGCCAGCCACTACAGCTGTTAGAGCAGCCAGGACAGCTCTCAACTATGGACCAGTGCGATCGATGCACCACCGGATGAACAGCCCCCATGATGTGCCTGTTATTGTTTCTCCACATGTGAGTTTTACTTATTGTGATTTTTAAATACATTCAAAAGTCTACACTCAGAGGCGCCTGTATCTCTTCTTTTCTTTGCATATCCTGGAGAATGCTCCCCTATACAAGGCTGGCCCTGAAACAGTAGATTTTTCTTTCCTTTTTGCTGCAGCTACATAGCTGTATTTAGTAAAGACTTTATTATAGACTTATCAGAGCAGCAGGAACTTTTGGACACATATGTATATATTACATTATACCAAAGCTTAGCACAAGGTGGGCGGAAAGAGAGGAGGTTGGTTAAAAGAGCATTTATTCTTTAAGAACAAATTTTACCCATAACATGCTGGCTCTAAAGGTTACAGAAAAAGGCAGCAATGCTCAGAGTTCTAGCCCTATATCTAGCTTTTCCCTTTTATTTACTCTCATTTCAAACTGAGCTTGGGATATGCAGAGAGGGTATCTATGGTTGGATTGCATAGTTCCTGTTTAGAGGGAACTATGTAAAATAAATTTGCCACTTCCTCTTCAAATGTTCTATCCAGCAATTTTCATCTCATAAAATGTTGTACCTTAATCATGATTTTACATACTGTTGGGCAAAAAAAAGGTATAGAAATCATATGAGAAAATTAATAAAAAAGCTCAGGCTTCTTTTCATATCTTCAAAAGTAATAAATAAAGGTACATACTCACTGTGCATTTTTGGTGACTTTATGCTGACATTGCTATCTATCTTGATGTGAGTAATAAATATCCTGTTTATTTGGAAAGCAAAGAACATCATACATTTTTTTTGAGGAAATAGAGAATGACAGATAGAATACACAAATGAACATGAGCATTTTCTGTAATATCAATGAGAAAGAAAAAAGGATATGCTAGAATCAACCAAAGAGAGAAATAATTCACATATTCATGTATCTTTATCCAGCACCATAAAAAAATTCTCTCTTCATATACTTTGAGAACTATACACACTTTTAGTTATATGGGCTATTACTTAACCTCCCTGGAGGTATAATTATGTTAGATTTTTGGTGCTGAAAGCGGTACGATTATTTTGCATGGAAATTAGGCGTTTTATATTGTAGGCCTGTAATTCTTAGGAATATCTCACTTAACTCTGTCCAAACAAGAGTCTAGTAGACACCCCGGGTATGATAAAGTTTGAAACATGAAATCATAAATTATAATATAATAAATAACTAAAAATAATTATCAAAAATAATAATATACTAGTAATAAAATGTATTCAATAATGTAATCAAACCAAAAACACTGAAATTTGCTCAGTTGCAGAATTGTCACTGTCGCCACTTTCAGTTTCTGATGATAAATTTCCCCAAAAATCAGTATTACTCAATTCTGCAAATGATTCTTATTTACTATCGGTGTTTTCTAGCTGATCAAAACACTTTTTTGACGTAAAGGGACACTTTTTGGTTGCTATGGACATTGTCAAGTTTCCAGGCAGAAAGAATGACATATATAATATAAAAGTGCATGCAGGGCACTGGGCACACCACTAGGGACAAAGGGGATGTGAAATGATTTCATACAGCAATGTAATCTGTAAGATTACAGTGTACTGTATGTGTACTGTGTGTTTCACTATTTGAATTTCCCGCTGGTCTCCGCCCCCGTGCGACGCGACGCTCGCAGGGAACGGAGCCCGGCACATAGAGGCATCGGGCGGAGGACAGACACTCTGACACCGCGGGAGGACATCGCTGGATCCAGGGGACAAGGTAAGTAACATTGCCTGGATCCAGCGATGCAATCCCGAGTGTGGCTCGGGGTTACCGCTAATGGTACGTAAATTCCACCCCGAGCCACACACGGGATTACCGCCAGGGAGGTTAAAGCAGTTCTTGGATTTGTTTGAAAAAAAAATGAAAATTCTGCAGTTTCAAAAACTGTAGCTGCTAACTTTTGAAAAAAAGGACACTCATCTGTTCAAGGATCCAGCACCGTCCACACCCAAACTGGTTCTTTGCCATTCTTCGGGTCCCTGGAACCTGAATGTTTACTGTGGGCAGCTGTCTGTGATTCCTTGCAGCTGGATACCTTGCTGCACTTTGTGAATGGTCCCACAGCCTTCTGGGGCCTGTGATGTGTCCCAGAAAGTTGCAGGTGGGGGAGGGGGAGAAAAAGTACTTTAAAGCGGAGTTCTGCCCAAAAGTGGAACTTCCACTTTAAGGGAAGGTGACCCCCTGACACAATTGGCATGTCTTTTTTTTTTTGGGGGGGGGGGGACCTGTTTTTACAGGGTCCCAGGTCCACTTCCTCTCCTGGTGCCATGGAGCTGGAAGGAAGTTCACCTTCCTCCCCCTCCCATCCAGCGATCTTCTGGGACACAGGTCCCAGAAGATACGCTGTCCATTCACAGCAGTGAGTGCCCGGCTTTGAAGCCAAAGCCAGGCGCCCACACTTGTGATGTCTGTGCCGTATGGAGGAGGGGGAGAAGAGCGACACTACGGGCGGCTGCATCACTGGAGCCTGGGACAGGTGAGTGTCTGATTATTAAAAGTCAGCAGCTACACTTTTTGTACCTGCTGACTTTTGATAGGGTGGAACTCTGCTTTAATTGGATGTGCTGCAGAGATCCAACCAGAAGTGGAAGAGAGTACCTGTCAAAACTAGGTAACCTCTCCCCCTTCTCCCCCAAAAAAGTGCCAAAAATAGTAGAGGGGGGGAGGGGGGTGAGGGCATAAAGCAGAACATCCCTTTTCGGGTGACGTTGCACTTTAAGGTCAGTGTAAAAGGTCTGTATTAGTAATTTATCATTCATCGTTGTGCTCTTGGTGCTGAGTAACCAGAGTTTTCATTTTGGATAAACTGTCTGCTCAGGTGAGGTTAGATTGGCTACAATGACAGATAACTGCCTTCTGGGACATATAATTAATCTTTATTGCTGGTTAGCTTTATCTCGAACTCCAATTTAAACATTGTCACAGTAGATGTTGACTATGTCCAGCAATAATTCTCTGCTACTTTTCATCTCCCCATAGCGTAATGAATATGATTACAAAGCACAGATTGGTTCATAGGACCTTGAGGTTAAATGATTCAATTCACATTATGCCATTCTGTCTCTTGGTTATGTCCCAGTAGGTAGAGAAAATCTGCTCTTTCTGGCTAGCACGGACAACTTATGCAGCACTTCACATATACATTGTACATTCACATAAGTCCCTGTCCTCAAGGAGCTTACAATCTAGCTCACATTCATACATACATATACATACTAGGGCCAATTTAGGCAGGAGCCAATTAACCTACCAGCAAATCTATTTTAATCAATTTTGAATTTAATTTTACATAATGCAGGGAATAGCTACAACCTTTGACAGGTTTAATTTGCCATCAGTGTCCCTTTAGGGAGATTTCTCATTTCTCTTTACTTAATTCCTGTGGATGTAATAGGAAGTGAGAGGAAAAATACTCTTTAGACAATTGTCACTGGAATCCATTGGATGATTTCTCTTCTATTCCGGTTATGGAGACAGCTTACAATTTTTGATTTCCCCTCACTTCAGTCCTATGACAAACCAGAGTGGGCAGCTCTGCACCAATTTACTGGCAAGCAGTGGAGGCCCGTAATAAAGGGCACAGGGGTGCCGCCCCTCCTATCCATGTATCAGTCCCCCTAATCTACATGCAGGGCTCCGGACGTATGGATTCCAGTCAGGTTTTTTTTTTTGAAGAACATGATTAGAGCTTGAGGCTCTAATTGGCTTCAAAAAAGAGTGGGCCCACCCATTCGCTATTGTCTTCCTCATTCTCCTCCCGGACAATCAGGAACCCCTGATTGGCCAGGGAGTCTTAGTACTTTTGCCCCCCCCCCAAAATATTGAGCACCAGCTGCCACTTCTGGTAAGGCAACCTAGGAACCTGCCTAGAGCCTGCTAGCTTCAAGAGGCCTGAGCAGTGACCACTGACATGGCTGCCCATGTGCATTTGTGTTCTTACATGTTCCCTCTTTTTACAAGCCTTCTAAATTGGTGGCTCTGCAGAAAAGCAGTGGAGGAGGGAGATGATGCTGTCTGAGGAAACACTATACCACAGAATGAGCAGTTGGGGAGAAATATATAACTTTAAAACTATGTCCTCAAGCAAGCAAATGAGGTGATAATTCTACAGCCTCCATGTTCCAGGAGAGACTCTACTTAATTACACCCAATATTAAGGAGCGTGCTGGGGCTGGGTGCATTGTGTTCTTTGCTCTTTGCTTTCCCAACAGCTATGACTGCTCGGATCCTGGGGCCTGCAGCAGTCTTCTCTATTTCCTTGTAGGTTGTTTGTAGTAAGAGTCCTGTACATCTCATCTGATTCTGCACAGCCTCTGCAGTGTAGCCTGCAATTTGAAAAGAGTAGATGGCTGCAGATGAAAGGAGAATAGCTGTCATAGAGACCAAAGGGGCATTGAAAAGCTAAGAAAATTAGGCTGTACAGTGGTTTCAGTCCAGCTCTGAGTTATTGGCTCCCCCTGCTTTCCTGTGGCCACCATTGTACCAGTGGAGAGCTGCTTGCTTTCACTGTAAGGCCTCATTTATATTGGCATGACATAAATCCATTTATAGGACATTTTTAAACACACACAAATGCATGTCATTATTTTAAATTGTATAATTCACATGCTGCATTTAACTGTGTGGGCAGTTGGAAAGGTAAATATTTTCTTTAAACTTTGCAGGAAACTCTTTTATTAGCTGATTCATATTTGTAACAGACTCACTTTAAAGGGAGCCTATCCTAAGAGAAATATGTAGACTGCCATTGAAGACTCCTCCTTTTTTCTGGTAGAATGTGGGTAGATTAATTGGCTCCCCGTCTAAATTGGCTATAGCGCTTGTATATATGTGAGACCTTAGATTGTAAGCTCCTCGAGGGCAGGGACTTATGTGAATGCACAATATGTAAAGTGCTGCGGGTTAGCTTTAAATAAATACCTATTACAGGCAGTCCACAAGTTACGAACGGTTTAGGGACTGTAGGTTTGGTCTTAAATCGAATTTGTTTGTAAGTCGGAACTGTTCATTTGTAAATGTAACTTCAACCTGTGCAGTGATGTGAGATGTTCCGGGCACTGCTGAGGCTGGGTTCACACATGTGAGGTGTGAATTGAAGCTCGGTTTTCACAGCTAATTTACAAAGTAATTTTTCAGCATTTCAGGTCAGTTTTTGATCAGGAGCAGATCAGGATTGTATCAGTATCAGGTCAGATTTTGATCAGGATTGTATCAGTATCAGGTAAGTTTTTGATGAGGATCAGATCAGGATTGTATCAGTATCAGGTCAGATTTTGATCAGGATTGTATCAGTATCAGGTCAGTTTTTGATCAGGATCATATCAGGATTGTATCAGTATCAGTTCAGGATTGTATCCTGTTCACAACTGAATGACATGTGCAATTTAGAAGCTTTCTCATAGAAGTCAATGGACCTGAATTTTCATCTGAGCCAAACCTCACTGGACAGGACTCTTTTTCAATTCACACTGAATCTGCACTCCGGATACACCGGACATATGTGAACAGGCACTCAGTGTGCAGTTCTGTTATTTGGGGCTCTTGCGGCTATTCTATACAGCACTGTGGGATGTGTCTGGCGCTGCTCGGCTCAGTTCATAAGTAGGAGTCGTTCGTAACTCGGATGTTCGGAACTCGAGGACTGCCTGTACTGTGTCCCTGCTAAGGAGATTTCCTCTGACCTCTTTTCCTGGTGATAAGCTTTACTAGAACAGTCTTTTCCAGTGCTGAAAACAACTTTGCAAGCTGCACTTACAAGTTGCAGGCTGCATTGTTCTTCTGCAGTGTCGACTGTTTACAATGCGACTAAACATCCCTTCCCTCTGAGGCCCGATCCGCATTCAGATCTCACTCAAGAGAGGAAGTAATGCAACACCTCCTCACTGCGTGTTTTAACCCCATTTTTCCAAGTCATCTTCCAGGGCGGCTTACAGAGAGAGAGGCTCCTCCCACCTAACAGGAAACACATGATCCACATTATAAAAAGACTGCTCACCAGTAGTACCTCAGTATATGTGTTTCCTCCGGCCTGACAAGAACTCTAAAGAAGTTTGTTATTTTTATGGCCTTTGTGGCAGGTGGCAGGGGCCTCCCGGCTACAGCATCCCAGAAACAGGGGCAGTGAACCTGGGGGTGCATGTGGCTTGGGCTTGTTCAGGCTGCCCTGGAAAAGGAGCCTTGAACTTTTAGATCTGGCGTGACAGGGGGCCTGACTGAGTGCCTCAGTTTTAGCGTGTGATGGTCACATGGACTTGATGTCCGTGGCGACAACTGGCCTGAGGGAACCTCTCTCCCCCCAGAGGACCTCATTTTCAAGTTCCGAGGAAAAGGTCCCGTCGGACTTGTTCGGGTTCGGTGTACGTGGGGGTCCAAGTGACGGGGACAAAGACCCTACGACATCGGCCCTCCGGGGACGGTGGACGGTGTTTCCGGTATTTTTATTGTTTGAAGAAATCTCAAGAACAGTCCGGCCTCCTTTGTGTATATGACTCCATGATGACCACTCGTCAGAAAAATATTACACCTAGTACACAAAGGACAATCCACCCTCCTCGGAGAGAGAGACATTCGGCGGGACCTTCTACTGAACCTTTTTACCCCAATTTTGTGCGTCACTCCTCCACAACGTAATGAAGGAGAGAACTCACTCTAGACTTACGCCTAGCCCGGAGTCTCCCTTCCCTACAAATCAGCGTAACATTTGTCAG
>BLSH010483580.1:104730-133678 GCA_018402905.1 Glandirana rugosa | reverse complement strand
CCCCTACTCTGAACTACTGCGACAGTCGGGTTCTTTACCGGGTACGAGGTGATTAAAATATGCAGTGATGGAAGCTTACCAGGCATCATCACTGTTTTCTCTAGAAAACATCAAAGCTCTTTCCAACAGAGCATGGGCCATTTCTTGGGCTGACAGCGTCATCAAGTCTCATCCCCATATCTGCAAGTCAGTAACCAGGTCCAGCTTTCAAACCTTTGTGAAACCTTTCCGACCAATTCTGTTCTCTAACCAGGAACAGATTGTTGGGAGGAGGTTGCTTAAAGCTGTGGTCCCACCCTAATCATGTAGTTCTATGTTATCCTCTCTGTAAGCCGTCCTGGAAGATGACTTGGAAAAACACAGTTATTACCTGATAACTCACTTTTCAGGAATCTTCCAGGACGGCTCCAATTCCCCCCCTTAATGATCAACTTGTCTATGACATATGGTTATGGGGGTATAACTGTCATTTAAGTTGATGGTTTACCAATAGAGTAATACTGTATGTATATCAGAGCCTTCGGTTATTTGTTTAATACTGAGGTACTACTGGTGAACAGTCTTTTTATAATGTGGATCATGTGTTTCCTGTTAGGTGGGAGGAGCCTCTCTCTCTGTAAGCCGTCCTGGAAGATTCCTGAAAAGGTAATAACTCTGTTTTTTCAGACAAACAAGCCACAGCCACATGCATTGCACATGTGGCGGGGTATTTGTGGTGCATCCCCATTTACTTGAATGTGTAGTGTAGCTTGCTGCCTGCTGATCCCTACATGTCGGGTGAACTTTGCGATGGGAGCGAAGTCAAGCATCATGGCTGCAGCATGTAAACATCCCCATCTGCTGCCTATTGTAGCTTAAGGGGAGTTGATTGGCCCCCAACTACAAGTCTAAACAAAACCTGCCAGGTCCAGTTGACCTATTAAAATAAAATGAATTAGTTAATTAGTTAAAAATAGAGACAATTATTTTTTCCCTGCATTGTATGCATTCATCAGCCTACCATACAAGCGAAAATAGGGTGTTTGTTAAAATAGTGAAAGTTAGCTACAAGGAGAGAAGCGGCGCCATCTAAGTGCAGCAAAAAGTTTGAAATCAATAGCATTTTATCCAGAATGCACTCACAAGATAGTATACTAAACAGACATGGGGGGAGTGGCTTGACACGCAGCACGGATGGCAGCTTAGAGACAGAGCTCCTCTAGCCCCGTGGCCTTTTCCATCTAATGCTGACCGTCTAAACTCGATATGGGCAAACTGAATCAGCTACAGAACGGCCACACACCTAGACGATCATCATCGGTGCCCAGATCTAAGAAGATTCCAGTCCTGTTTAAAACACAGAAAGTAGCCTCATGGGTGGCGGAAGAATCTAAGATGGCGCCGGAAGAACATGAGGATGCATGCAGCGAGGGCTCGCAGACAGCTACACCTCTCCCCGCCAGATGACCCACTCTCATATGCAGACATGTCAGACTTTGTGGCAGACATAAAAAGCACATTTTCCTCAGCCATCACAGAGCTAAAAGAGGACATTCTTGCGCTGAACCGGAGAGCGATACAAACAGACAGGGCGAATCATAAAAGGGATCAGGATATCTCTCACCTCATGTCGGTTACCACCGTTGTATGCCCTATTACAAACTGAAAGAGGAGGTCATGGCGCAGGCCCGTCGGTCTGGCACCATCAAATACCAGGAACATACAGTTACGCTCTTCCAAGCCCTCTCTCCCATCATTCTGTGCAATCGCAGAGCTTTACGTCCACTGCTTGAATCGTTGAAAGAACATGACCTCCCGTACCGTTGGAAGTTTCCCCTTCGCCTTGTCAGTCACAATGGATGAGAACCAACACCTGCTATGGACGCCGGAGGATCTACTTGGGTTCTGTGAGGCGCTTCACATACTGCACATAGACCTTCCAGAGTGGTGCAGAGAATTTAGGCACCCCATACGTGTCCCCAGCCCACCATCATCCCCACACTCGTCGCCCTCCAAGCCAGCTTCTAAAAAGGGGAAATACCAGCGACAAGAGTGATCGGATTGCCCACATTCCAGCCAACCTAAGAGGAGTACCAGGGCTAAGGAATATAATTGACTGTATGTGGGTATAGGTACACGACACTATCCATGAATTCCATGACCTTGTAACTCCTTTGTTGGATTAAGGCATATGTGCCATTTCTCATAAGGAGCCCCGACAGACTGCACACGAACGTTGCTCTTTGTTGATTTCAGCCCGGTGTATCCCTGGCGGTTGTTTGTTGCTCCAGCCACTCAAATTGCATGTCCGGTTGCCCAGGGTTGCATCTGCAGGGGCCACTAGTCAGGCTGCATGTGTTCTGCTATCAGGAGAAAAGGTTACCGATGGTAAGGTACGGTACAGTTTATGTTAGTTGTTTGTAGCCAAACCTTATCATGTCACTATAAGGACCCCTTAGCAATACACTAGTGGGATGAACTGCAGAGGATTTAACTTAGTCTAGACAATACTTATAGATCATTTGCCATGCCTCCCATAATGTCTGAACTGCACATGAACGTTGCTCTCTGTCACCAACATAACTAATTTCCTAACGGAATCAGAGATGGAACATGGGCTGTATAGCCTCATAAGCAGTCATGGACACATGCATTTATTTGCTTACTTATATTCCTGTAAAGATTGGCAGAACATGGGATCATGGACCTTATGCTTAACTTGCTGACAGCTTGATCCTTGGTTCCCCCGGGCACTCACCAAGTGGGCGTACGTTGTTAAAGTCTACTGCATTGGTTATTTTGCACGTCCGAGCTACTTTAGTGACCGGCAAAAGCTAAGTCAGCATTACCTGTTTAGCCTTTACAATTTGATATAGTTTTGGCCGTGGGGCTGAGCCCATGTCATCCCAGTGGAGTAGAAGTTTAGTAACTGGTTGCCACACGAGCTCAGCCTCCCACTTACCCCCAACTTGTGTCCGCTGCGGGACGCCACAAGTTACTGGCATACCCTCATTTGACACAAATCTACAGGCCCCTCTGTAATTATCAGAGGTAGGCACTTTTCGGTGTGTATATTTACCCCCCTACTGTTTTAGAGGGAATCTTTGTCTTAACGTTCTTCTTCCATCCTCTTTCTGTCTGTTCCTCGCCTCTCTCCACCCCTCCTTCCCCCTTTTTTTTTCTATCCCCCCCTCCTCTTGATTTGCTACGCCTTCTCTTTCCTTTTTCTTTTAAGTTTAGGTTATTAATCGGATCAGTATGGTCTATGCTCCCTTAGGTCATGCACCTACTTTGATATCTCACAATCTCAGGGGACTTAACATCCCAGAGAAAAGGGTTTCACTCTTACGGGAACTGACGAAAGCAAAACCGTAGTGTGTTTTTTTGCAAGAAACACATTTTCATGCCCTCTCGATACCAAAATTGTACAACAAACACTTCCCGGGGGTGTATCACGCGCCAAATCCCACTCACAAATCCAAAGGAGTCTCCATCTTAATCCATAAACTTTGAGTTGCAACAACAATATGCAGACCCCCAAGGCAGGTTCCTCTTTTTAAAGGGCACCTGGCACAACAAACCTCTCACCCTAGCTAATGCATACTTTCCAAATTCGGGCCATCTTCCCTTTTGCAAACATCTAATCGAAGAACTTAAAGGCTTTGCCTCTGGATGCTGGATGTTGAGGAGATTTTAATGTCCCCCTCCACCCACTCCAAGACACATCCAATGGAAAGTCCAGCATAGAGTATCCCATACTGAAAAAGATCAAAATCTGTCTGAATTCGCTCTCCCTAGTGGATACATGGCACCTGGTGCACCCCATGGGAAAGATTATTCCTTTTTTTCTGCTCTATGTTTCACCAATCGTATCTCACTCCTGTTAGGTTGCATGCCATGCATCGGATGCCCACCCCGGCATGTACCAGATGCTCAGCTCCGCGAGCCGACTTTATTCAACGCATAGACTATGTGTTTATGACACAGAGGGATCTTCCTTTGCTGCTCCGCCTCCATAGGGGTTCAGGTACTCTCTGACCACTGCCCAGTGTCACTGACCATAAACTGGAAGGAGGCACTTCCTAAGCTGTGCAGTTGGCGACTAAATCCAACCTTACTGACTGATCCCAATACCCTAAAGCATGTCACAATGACTATGGACTCTTATTTTCAGGCCAACGACAGAAAACATCTCCTATGACTTTGTGGGAAGCCCACAAATGTGTAGTCCATGGCGAATTGATTCGTTGTGGGGCGTTAAAGAAGAAGGAATCAAATCTACAACTAGAATCCCTAGTGAATAAAATAAAACAACTTGAAACACGGCATAAACAGTTGCGAGCGGAAGCGGTCTCTACGGAGTTACTGCAAGCATGCAAACAACTACAGGAAACCCTTAATTTTAAAACAAAACGCACACTATATTTTAAACGGGGGTTCCTTTATGAGAACAGGGATAAATGTGGTAAATTCCTTGCCAAGGCTCTTAAAACCCTACAGCAATCTTGCACTATTGCGTCCATCAGGGACTCAGGTGGCACAAAGTTACAGATTTCGGAACAAATTGCGGCAAAATTTCACTGGTATTACATCAGTTTGTATAACATCCCCCCAACGCACAACCCAGCCGATTTTGTTGGAAGTAGGGAACAAAATATACAACAATATCTTAGCAAGAGTGGACTGCCCACCCTCACTAGTGCAGAATCAGAACAGCTAGAGGAACCATTTACCGAAGAGGAGCTTTTATCAACTCAAAAGCCTAGGCCCGGATGGATATACTTTGCTCTACTACAAAGCATTTGCAGAACGCCTTAAAACCCCCCTGTTGCGCGCTTTAAATTACCTCAAATTGCCCCAATCGATGCCGGATTCCTTTACATTGGCACATATAACTTTGATTCCAAAACCAAACAAGGATCCTTCTGACTGCACTAACTACAGGCCAATCTCGCTGCTCAACCTGGACCTGAAAACCATGGCTAAAATGCTAACTTCTAGACTGACACCATTGCTACCTAAGTTGGTTGGATTGGATCAAGTGGGCTTCATGCCCGGACGCGAGGCATGGGATAATGCGGTTAAAGCCCTTAATTTGATTCATCTTGCAGAGTCCGGGAAGATCGAGGGCCTGTTCCCTGTCCCCGCTTCTGTTTGTTCTGGAGCTGGAACCCTTCATAAGACTCATTAATGCCAATGTAGATATCAAAGGTTTCCATATAGGACATAAAACATAAAGTTGCAGCCTACGCAGATGATCTGCTCTTCTTCCCCTGTTCCCAAAACTATGTCCCTTATGTACGCCTGGCTGTTGTCCGCTAGTGGCAATAGCCAACTTCACTCCCGGGAACTTTGGGAACATGCGCTTCAGGTCAAATTCACGGATAAACAATGGCAAAGAGCCCTAATATTCTCACATAAATGCTCCATTGGTACGGGTTTCCAGGAGATGTCATACAAGCTACTAACTCAATGGTATGCCACACAGGTCAGAATTAAAAAGTGGTACCCCCGCTCATTGGACATCTGCTGGAGGTGTGAGTCGAGCCCAGGCACTTTGTTGCATGTCTGGTGGGACTGACCTCTGTTGGCACAATTCTGAAGCAAAGTGCAAGATTTTATCACCACGATTACCGAGACTACGATCTCGTTAACAGCTCCATGTTGCATGCTACATATTGCCGACTGCTCCATGAGGCGCTATAAGAGGTCGCTCACCAGGCATCTACTGAATGCTGCTAAGATCCATATTCCTAGGCATTGGAAATTGAAAACTACCCCAACTATCTCCGAATGGCTCTACGCGGTAGATGACATTTACAACTGGGAGGAGACTGTGGCCATCACCAGAGACTCAGTAGAAAAATTCAACAAGACCTGGCTGCCTTGGTTATCCTTTAAATACTCCAACAATTTTCCAAAATTAGATAATGGTTGAAACAACTTGTCATCAGGAGTTTCTGCTCGCCCCACTTAATGATCGCTACCAGGGTTGACTTCAGATAGAAGGGTTGTATTGGTATGTCACCTAAATTTCCCTTGTGCCCGGACCAGGGTGGAATGGGAGTAGTCCTTTGGGACGCACGCCCTGGTCGCCTTTACTGCTTATGTATTTAGTTGATTTTCCTTTTCTCTATTTTGGTCCCAGTTTTAATTATTCTCATGTTGTATATGTTTAACACAAATGTCTAACTGTTCAATGAGCTATATTGATTGGGCTTCAGGCCAGACATGTGATCCTATGTAAGATATAATCTGCACCCCCACATTGTAGGTTTGGCGGAGGCTGAGATCGCTACTGTACACTTTATTTCTCTGTTCCTATGTCAAAAATTCAATAAAATCTATTGTAAAATAAATACAATCCCGTTCTGTGGTTTCATCCGGGTGGAGAGCTGGGGTCTGGGGCGTCTCACATTGCTGGCAGTGCCGGTGGTATCTGAAGCTCTGGAGCAGTGGGCGGGAGAGGGAGCCGAGTGTCACCAAGGCATGAGGAAGGAGCATGCATGCTCTGAATGTGCACCGCTTGAATCACGCCCACTGCTGGCTCTCCGTCCTCCTGGTGCTGCTCAGCTCCCTCTCCCGCCCACTGCCCAGTATTAATAATTGATACAACATATGCATACTACACAAGACATCTTTTTATTTGTTTATAAAACTGGTATTTCCATGTGTAGATGGTCTTGATTCTCTGAAACTGCTAGGAAAAAATCTTATTCATGGCAATATTTCCCAGTTTGTAAGTAAGATTACCAATATTTTTATTCTACTGAGCTTGTACATGGCTCTAAGCCTTTCCCATAAGCCTGCAGAAAGATTGAGGTCAAATTACAGGCATATATCGCAATACCTTAATTTAAATTATTTATTTATTTATTAAGACTTTATTTCATTCTGAATACAGTAGGGGAGGGTTAAAACCCCTATAAGGTTTTTGTCGCCATCTGTATCTCATTATGGAAGTTTCCTTTCATTTCCTGCTTTGTAGATTCAGCAGGAAGTGAGAGTGAGTTAAAACCCCTCTTAGACAGTTGTCATTGAATCAATTGTACCTATATATCTCACCACTATTACTGTTCTGGTGGCAACTCAAAATTTTGGATTTACCCTCACTCACCCTTCCCATTGATATTGGTATTCAAAACAATTAGAAAGAGTGAATTTCCTAGATGGGGACACAGACAGCGATAAAAACCTTACTGTGGTTCTAACCCCTGACCCCTCTATCCAAATCTAGAAAAAGATTTTGCCATTAGTTATACTTTTCATTTACTGCGCAGTGTGTACCATCTTCGTTAAAATACAAGGGTGTAACATAACTTACAAAATTCAAATATATCATAAGATTACAGTAAAGGCATGATATACTAGTTACTGCTGTTAAAAAACACCTGAGAAAGAACACTGCCAAGCTTTCTAAATAACAAAAACAGTAAAAGATCTGCACACACTTTTTTGTAATATTCTGTTTCTGGGGATTTCTGTTTTTCTCAGCGTAACTCAAGTGTCATTGTAACATGTAAAACTATGAGCCTGGATAATAACCTTCAGTATCATATACAGCATAGGCATTCAGGTATTTCCAGCATTGTTATTACATGTCTATTACCAAAAAGGGAAACGTTTCAGACAATATTAACATTATAAAATATATTGTATATATATATATATATATATATATATATATATATATAGTCGTAGCCCTCTGACCGAAGATAGATGTGGATCACATAAACACGCAACAAGACATATCACATAAATAGACCTGAGATGTGCCCTGGTCATCTGGTCGGTATGCCAAGCGAAGGGGGCATACCCTATATAAGTAATGTAGATTATGGAGAAGAATGTGCTGAGAAGTGCCCTAAAAAGGGGGATGGAAGGGAGGGTATCACACGCTGGAACCGACCAAGAGCATGGGGGAGTGAGCTGCTTAAATACCCTCCAGGCTCCTCCCATAAGTTCAGGCCACCAAACTGGCCTTCTTGTTTATGGTCGTAGCCCTCTGACCGAAGATAGATGTGGATCACATAAACACGCGACAAGACTTACAACATAAATAGACCTGAGGTGTGCCCTGGTCATCTGGTCGGTATGCCAAGCGAAGGGGGCAAAAATATCCAGTTTTAGGGAAGTAGTCCTTTATTGGTACTGTTATCATTGAGCAAGTTTAGTTAAGGTTTATGCCATCTCCAGCTGAGGATTTGGAATGTATCTAGCAAATTCCTTGTTCACTAGGTGTGGTACTGCATGCTGAGATGCAGCCGAAGGCTGCTCCGATCCGGAAGGAATGTCCAGAGTACCAACCGGGGTCAAAGCCTAAGTTGACCCATAGGATCTTAATGTGCCTGATAAATTGGCTGCCACTCAGAGGGCTGGTTGGAAAAGGCAATGACGGGCTACAGTCATATTGACTGGGCAGGTGAGACAGTAGCTGGTTGAGTACCACCACTGGGCACTAGGCGTTGTTAGTCTGAAAGAGGTTGATGTCAAACCCCGGGTCCAAATTGTTGAGTTCTGGAGACCGCGAGATGAAGGACATAATAGTCTTGAATGCTAGTCAGGTGGCGTCTGCATAGTATCTGGCTGCTAGTGCCACTAAAGGTGAATTCCCTATGCCACAGAAAACCATAGAAGGCCAGGTAGATGGCCACTTGGATGACTAGATTGGGCAGAACCCCAAATGGGAACAGGCCAGGATTTTAGACATGTCCCTAAAGATAACATTGGTGATGGGTAAGAGTTTGCCATTGGCTACGGGCTGATGTTTCTGGATGACACGTATGAGGGATCTCATTGTGTGGGCTATGAACACAGACGGATTTCCAGGGTCCTGAAAGGACAGGAAATGCTGGAGGCCAGCTGGGTATAGCTTGATAGTGTTATGAGAAAGAGCCAGCTGCGTGTGGCAATACAATATGAAGGATAGGACGTTCCTTGTGTCACCTGTCATTGCTCCGGAGCGTAAGCTGCTGCCCTAATGGGATAGAGTTGACAAAAGGGGGGATGACTGACTAAAACCGGGGACCTAAAGGATTCTGATGGCCATGGCCCTGCGAACCAGTGATGGCCAAAAATTGCAGTGACACCTGTGGAGGTGACTACCTGAGGTGATAAAGCTGATGCTAACGGAATAAACATAGATATGCTGTTCCAGTTTGCGTGGATTTCGCCCCACATTGTCATGTTCGTTATTGCTGCTGGGTCCAGCCTGAGAACTGGATCGGGGTTTGTACCTAAGTGAGGAAGACTAAGAGGCGTGAAATGAAGGACCGCCCCTGAGGACTAATCCTTACGGCAAAGTTAAACATCCCTGAGAGGGGATAGTACGCCCTGCGAAAGGGTAAAGGCGTGAATGACCGAATTGATTCAGGACAATTGGTCGGGAGGTAGGGCTCTGTTATGGGCACGTAGATTGCCAAATATCACTCCTAGTACATATTTAAGGTTACTGCGGGATGCAGATTGATACGCCCCGCCCCCCACCGACAGGATAGGCTGTCCCAACTTGTCCCCCTGATGTGGTTATGCGGGGGCCAGCAAGCTCTGGCTGGTACCGAAGGTGGAACGAAAGTTGAGGGGCGTTTAGTAGCTGTATGAGAGCACCAGTTCGGCGTACGGTGGAGGATTGGCAAATAGCCCAAAACAGGGAACCTAGATCGGCAAAGTGGTGGCAGAAAAGCTCTGTGTCAATAACACTCCAGTTTGAAGAGCAGCCTGGAGAGCTCAGGCTTCCTGGCTGTAGTGGGGTAGGGAGCGCACCTGCACCGCAGCTCTGCTGTGAGCTTGGGGATGGTCCATCCCCTGAGGGACTGCACGCTGCCGCTCTCTGAGCCCACAGAGGGTGACAGAGGGGTGGGTATGAAGTCCACACTGCTGGCCCATGACATGGCTGCGACTAAGACAAAACAAGGGGGAGCATGTGTCAAGAGGAGTCGTAGTAGCATGATAGTGCAGAATAATGTGACAGAGAGACCAGTGAATTACACCTGACTGACGCTCTAGTAGGGAGGTCCTGGTAAGGATTGAAGCCTAGTCAACCAGAAACCTGTAGCAGGGGTGACATGAGGGAAAAATGTATATCTCTTTTATTTTCCTGAATGGACTGTCCACCACTGTTATGAGGGTAGCTCTGATGAAGAAGCGAACCCCATGTTGGGGTGGTTTTTTTTTTTGTTTTTTTTTAGGCAAACGTCCAAACTGATGCAGAATGGGACCTGAACTCAACTGACCTGGAGAAATGACAGAGAAAATGATGAGTGGCTCGTGAGTGACTGCCACTAAAGAGGAGTGGCCGATTAAGTGCGACTAAAATGGTGTGTGGCTGATTGTGTGCCACTGAGAATGTGGTTGTAAGAATTTGTGTGTACCTGCTCGCAGCGATTGTGAGGGGTTGATGTAATATGTGCTTGCAGCGATTGCAAGTATGTGTGCTTGCTTACATCGATTGCAAGTATGTGTGCTTGCTTACATCGATTGCAAGTGTGTGTGCTTACAGAGCTTGCAAGGGGTTGATGTAATGCGCTTGCTGCGATTGCAAGTGTGTGTTCACGCAGCGATTGTGAGGGATTGTGTAGATGCGTGCTCACAGCGATTGCGAGGAGTATATGTAAATACATATTTGCAGCGATTGCAAGAAGTTTAGTGTGCGTGCTCACAGTGATTGCGAGGGATTTGTGTTGATGTGTGCTTGCAGCGAATACGAGCAGTTATTGTAAATACGTACTTGCAGCATTTGCAAGTGTGTGTGCTTGCAGCAATTGCGAGGGATTGTGTAGTTGTGCGCTCGCAGCGATTGCGAGGAGTTAATGTAAGTACGTGCTAGCAGCGTTTGCAAGAAGTTTGGTATGTATACTCGCAGTGATTAGTGATTTTTTGATGCGTACCGGCAGCGATTGCGAGGAGTATATGTAAATACATATTTTGCAGAGATTGCAAGAAGTTTAGTAGGCGTGGTCGCAGCGATTGCGAGGGATTTGTGTAGATGCGTGCTTGCAGCGATTGCGAAGAGTATATGTAAATACGTATTTGCAGCGATTGCAAGAAGTTTAGTATACGTGCTGGCAACGATCAGAAGGATTTGCGTTGATGCGTGCTTGCATCGATTGCGAGGGGTTCATCTAAATACTTGCTTGCAGCGATTGCAAGTATGTGTGTTCGCAGCGATTGCGTAGATGCGCACTCGCATTGATTGCAAGGAGTTAATGTAAGTAGGTGCTTGCAGCGATTGCTGGAAGTTTGGTATGCATGCTCGCAAAGGATTTGTGTTGATGCGTGTTCGCAGCAACTGCGAAGAGTTAATATAAATACGTGCTTGCAGCGACTGCAATACGTTTGTTTATGCGTGCTTGCAGCGATTGCGAGGGTTTTAGGTTGATGCATGCTCGCAGCGATTGCAAGAAATTAATGTAAATACGTGCTTGCAGTTCCGTTTATGCATGCTTGTAGCAACTGCGAAGAGGTCTATGTTAATGCGTACTCACAGTGATTGCAAAGAGTTTATGTAAATACATGCTTTGCAGCAATTGCAAGTAGTTTGCGTTTGTGCATGCTCGCAGCGATTGCAAGGGGTTTACTTAGATGAGTGCTGGCAGAGATGGACTGACCTGAACGAATGTGAATCTGTGGTAGGGAAATGGTATGAACCGACTTAAATCGGTAGTAGGAAATAACATGGACCAATGTAAACCGGTAATGGGGAAATAACATGAACCAGTTAGGTAGGGTAACGATGAATAGAGAAATGACACGAACCGATTCGAATCGGTAGGGACTGACCAGAACGGATGTGGATCGGTGGTAGGGAAATTACATGAATCGATGCGAATCGGTAGTGGGAAATGGTATGAACCAGTATAAACAGGTAGGAAAGGTAACCAATAGTGAGAATAGTGTGGGCCAGGTAACCAACGTGCCCGATACGAATCGGTAAGTAGGTTCTAACCGGACTGTAGTTAGTATCTGATATGAATCGGTTGTGGGGTAGGACATGAAAGGCAGGGAGATGACATGAAAAGAGTAAATGACATGAACTGATCGAAATCGGTTGAAGGGAAAGGCATGAACCGATACGAATCGGTAGATAGGGTAATAGTACGAACAGAGTAAGTGACATAGCCTGATGTGAATCGGTCTGTGTAATGTATCCGATACGAACCGTTGTGCGGCCAACACGACTAGGTTTTGAATCAGACAGTGGTAAGCATGCAATGGATTTGATACAAATCGATTGTGGGGTAAATGACGTGACCGATATGAATTGGTTATAGCGTGCATGAAATTAATCTGATACGAGTTGGCTGTAGAGTATATGTTGCCTTTTTTTTTTCCTGTCATTTGTCTTTTGTTTTTTTTTCTGACATGTGTTTTTTTTTGTTTTGTTTTTTTTTTTTTGTCATTCTTTTTTTTTTTTCCTGTCATTCGTTATATTTTTTTATTTATTTATTTATTTTTTGGTAGAAAGCTCATCCAAGCCTATTGCAGGATGGAACAACCTGAACTCAACTGACCTAGGGGAGAAACAATAGACAAGAGACGTGAGTGACCGAACTGTATGCCACTGGAACCGAGTGGTCGGATCGTGTGTTTAAGAAGTGCTTGCAAAGATCGCAAGAAAGCAGCCTCATCAGGGAGGCGAAGATGAGGACAAATTGCACCGTGTGTGTTTTCAGCAAGTGTGACCGTATGAATGAAACTGAGAGTCTGAGAAACGACTGGGTACTTGTGGCAGGAGCCCCGCGAAGAAGACCAAGCTGCTGGAAGTTTGTGACATGTGCGACACTGAAATAGACTTGTGTTGTGCCGAGGATACGAAACACTAAGTCGCCAATGCGACCGGGATCCGAATCGGGCCATCATAGCGTGTATAAGGGTGCCACCCCTCCTCCAAAACTGAACACATACCAACCATTCAACTGCCGAGGTTAATCAAATGCAGTCAAGGCCCAGGTGGGTCTAATTACCACCTCAACCAGCCACAGAACCTGTGCAATCAATACATGCTAATCTCTAAATGGATGAGGAGGCAACCCCATAGACAGTGAATGCTGTGAGCAATCCAAGTCTGTGTCGAGCGATATCGGACAACGACCGACAGTGTCTCGGAGGCTTAGATCTATGAATGAATCATATGTTTGTGGATGGGATGACAAACAAGGCAGGAGGGAACCTGCAAATCTATTATGCCTGTGCGGAATGATATTGGGGCAGGACCGGCAACAACTCGGAGGCCGCTAAGTATGATAGGGATGCAGGATAGGAAACATAATGAATTGTAACATTGCGTAAGAAATTAAAAGGTTTGAATCCTACCTGCAACAGCGAATGAAAACCGCCAACAAAGACCACAAACTAAGACGTCGCAACACACTGGTAATCGAATGCACAGATTCACAAACATTAAGTGAGCTGGGGAGAGTCGGCCTAGTGACGTGTGCTATCGCACACTGGAACCGACAAAGAGCATGGGGGGGGGTGAGCTGCTTAAATACCCTCCAAGCTCCTCCCATAAGTTTAGGCCACCAAACAGAGCTTATTATATATATATATATATATATATATATATATATATATATACATACATACATTATCTCACAAAAGTGAGTACACCCCTCACATTTTTGGAAATATTTTATTATATCTTTTCATATGACAACACTGAAGAAATTATACTTTGCTACAATGTAAAGTAGTGAGAGTACAGCTTGTATAACAGTGTAAATTTGCTGTACCCTCAAAGTAACTGAACACACAGCCATTAATGTCTAAACCGCTGGCAACAAAGGTGAGTACACCCCTAAGTGAAAATGTCCAAATTGGGCCCAATTAGCCATTTTCCCTACCCGGTGTCATGTGACTCGTTAGTGTTACAAGGTATCATGTGTGAATGGGGAGCAGGTGTGTTAAATGTGGTGTTATTGCTCTCACTCTCTCATACTGGAAGTTCACTGGAATTCATCATGGCACCTCATGGCAAAGAACTCTCTGAGGATCTGAAAAAAAGAATTGTTGTTCTACATAAAGATGACATAGGCTATAAAAAGATTGCCAAGACCCTGAAACTTAGCTGCAGCACGGTGGCCAAGACTATACAGCGATTTAACAGGACAAGTTCCACTCCGAACAGGCCTCGCCATGGTCGACCAAAGAAACTGAGTGCACATGCTCAGTTTCATATCCAGAAGTTGTCTTTGGGAAATAGACATATAAGTGCTGCCAGCATTGCTGCAGAGGTTGAAGGGGTGGAGGGTCAGCCTGTCAGTGCTCAGACTATATGCCGCATACTGCATAAAATTGGTCTGCATGGCTGTTGTCCCAGAAGGAAGCCTCTTCTAAAGTTGATGCACAAAATAACCCACAAACAGTTTGCTGAAGACAAGCAGACTAAGGGCATGGATTACTGGAACCATGTCCTGTGGTCTGATGAGACCAAGATAAACTTATTTGGTTCAGATGGTATCAAGCATGTGTGGCGGCAACCAGGGGAGAAGTACAAAGACAAGTGTGTCTTGCCTACAGTCAAGCATGGTGGTGGGAGTTTCATGGTCTTCGGCTACAAGAGTGCTGCCGGCACTGGGGAGCTACAGTTCATTGAGGGAACCATGAATGCCAACATGTACTGTGACATACTGAAGCAGAGCATGATCCCCTCCCTTCAGAGACTAGGCCGCAGGGCAGTATTCCAACATAACGACCCCAAACACACCTCCAATATGACCACAGCCTTGCTTACAAAGCTGAGGGTAAAGGTGATGGACTGGCTAAGCATGTCTCTAGACCTAAACTCTATTGAGCATCTGTGGGGCATCCTCAAACAGAAGGTGGAGGACCGCAAGGTCTCTAATATCCACCAACTCTGTGATGTCGTCATGGAGGAGTGGAAGAGGACTCCAGTGGCAACCTGTAAAGCTCTGGTGAACTCCATGCCCAAGAGGGTTAAGGCAGTGCTGGAAAATAATAGCCACACAAAATATTGACACTTTGGGTCCAATTTGGACATTTTCACTTAGGGATGTATTTACTTTTGTTGCTGGCGGTTTAGACGTTAATGGCTGTTTGTTGAGTGACAGCAAATTTACACTGTTATACAAGCTGTACACTCACTACTTAACCATTTCACAACTGAGCCATTGTAAAATGACGTTGGCAGGAACCCTTCCTCGATCCGGGCGGACGTCATATGATGCACGTGGCCGCGGCTCGTGCACGTCCCTGGGAACGTGCAGCATGGCGATCGGTGGCAAGGCTTGTCCCTCGGACAAAGCCCGGCCCCGATCACGGTAAAGAGCCAATGAAATGGCTCTTTACCACGTGGCCGGCTGTGTCCAATCACAGCCAGTCGTAAATGTAAACAATCTGCTGGTAACGCGCTGTTACCGGGCTCTTCTCCTCACACACCGATCCAGTGTGAGGAGAAGAGAGTGGAACAGTGAGTTACCAATTTCTTGAACAATTTACTGTGCCCAGATTGTGCCCAACTAAAATAAAGAGTACCTGTCTGAGCTCATCAGAGCACCTGTCATCTGACTTGAGTATCTGTCAGTGAGCTCATCAGAGTACCCTATCATCACATCAGAGTACCTGTCAGTCCATCAGAGTACCCGCCATACCATCAGAGTGCCTGCCATACCATCAAAGTACCCACCATGCCATCAGAGTACCCGCCATATCATCAGAGTACCTGTTATACCATCAGAGTACCCGTCAGTCCATCAGAGTACCTGCCATACCATCAGAGCACCTGCCATACCATCAGAGTACCTGCCATACCATCAGAGTACCTGTCAGTCCATCAGAGTATCTGTCAGTCCATCCAAGTACCTGTCAGTCCATCAGAGTATCTGTCAGTCCATCCGAGTACCTGCCATACCATCAGAGTACCTGCCATACCATCAGAGTACCTGCCATACCATCAGAGTACCTGCCATACTATCAGAGTACCTGTCAGTCCATCAGAGTACCTGTCAGCCCATCAGAGTACCTGCCATACCATTGTGAAATTGATTTTTTAAATGTATTTTTCCCTAATGAGCTAGTGCAAAGCAGACAAACCTTTATGCCCAACAACACATTCGGAACAACCCTAACTCATTCTATATAATAAAATAGTGCCACGCTCAGAATCCTACAATAGTCCATTCCTGTGCGAGATCACCCAGTGTGTTACTGTGAATAAAGCAGACACAAGTGGTAAAGTGTCACAAATCCTCCACCGGTCACACTAAATTCTCACCTCCCCGCATGGGCTCTTATTACAGGAGCCTCAATGCGCATAAATGGATAGCGAAACTCTTGAAGACAGGTAGCCACCCCAACGGCAGGAGATATGCGATCGCTTCCTCTTCAACACCTTTGTATTCACATCATACCATTGGCACCTCATACAGTATATGTTCTCAAGGTAATGGCTCTCAGATAGAGTTCCGCAAGTTCACTCCCCGATACATGAAATCAACAGAAAGTACCAAATCTAGTGCTCACTGCTTTAAAAGCCACTTTTATTAAAGATCATAAAACGGGGGGGTACTCACATTAAGTTCATGCACACAAAGCATATCAGATGTAATGGATACTCCAAGGTACGTCCACGCTTGGAGACAGCGGCGGCTGCGTATGACGTCACTTCCCTTTCCCGCACGCGTGGAACCATTTAAGGACACTGATGAGTTTTTGAAACTGTCCAATGAGCTTAAGAGTAAATTAGCCAAATGGGACTTGGAGACCCAGAGTAAGAAGAAAAAGAAATTCATTAGGGATTTCAATGATTTTAATGGAGGGATTATATTTAAATGGCAGTCGAAAATCATAACAGAAATTGAACCCAGGGAGATGGAATGTTCCCAGGCGGGAGAAGGATATACCCCTACCCCAGGTGTTAGGGATATTCCACAATTTCAATACCCTGAGGATAGGGAGCAATGGCCCCACCCCACACCCCGCACACCTAGACCGAATCAGTGGATTAAGGTGCGTGGAGGGGGAAGTAGAGGAAGAGGGGGGAGGGGGAGACCCCACCAGTCTGGGTATTTGGAAAAACGGGGAACCCCACAGCAGGGATCTAACCATTACTCCCCCAGGAGACCAAACCCACCCCCAAATTTCGGGTACCAACAAGGAACATCTCAGGGAAGAGACCAGTGGAACAACCCTAGGGGATCAAGGAATAGAGGGAGGGGAAATGGCTACATAGTGCCTACTGAAAATAGATTTGCTCCTCTCCAGTCATACCCCCAGAGGGAACAAGGGGATTTTCAGGAACCCCAGAGTGGCCCGGGAGGGGGGAATTGGGGTCCCCGTATGGAGGAGGGATGGTGGCAGCACCCGCCTCCGCAATACCCACAACAAGAGGGTTTCTCCAGAAAACGAAAAGGAAAAGAGGAAGAAGGGGGAGGGGCAAACGGATACAAAAGGCCAAAACCCCAATAGGGGAGGGTATATTTAATTTAAGTGGTGTGGAACTAACCAATATGCTCCAGTTCAGAATTTGAACAAGTTTCAAACATATGTCAATATACATAAGTATATCCGCACACTTAACCTTAAAAAATACTTTGCTGCCAATCCCTTAAGTCAGAGGGTTGAAGTTGAAGGAAGTACACATCATTCTAATTTACGTAATAGATCCACTTTTAACCCGACAAATCGGGATAATAAATTCTTGGAAGTTTTTAAAAATAAAGTAATATCAGATTTGAACTCTTTAAAAACAAAGAAAATTCACAATCCTCCTTATCTGAGTAAAGGGTTGAAAGACCTAGAGGCCAGGAAGGATATCGTTATCAGGCCCGCAGATAAAGGAGGTGGTTTGGATGTTCTTAGTAAAAGTTACTACCGATCTGAAATGGACCATTTATTAAGCGATAGGAGTACATATCAGCTGCTGACGAAGGACCCAATGCTCCCCTTCAAGAACGAACTACATATATTAGTTGAAGAGGGCAAGAGGAATGGGGTCCTGAACAAAAAAGAGGCGTTATATTTAGACCCACTTTTTTGCAGAATGCCTATTATTTATTTTCTACCCAAATTGCACAAGGATTCTGTCAACCCACCTGGCAGACCGATAGTCAATGGTATTGACTCGGTGTCTGCCAGGTTGGGTCAATACATAGACGGATTCTTGCAGCCAATTGTTTTTACCACTAAAGCTTTCCTAAAAGACACTAAGCATGTCATTCAATTATTAGAAGGGTTAAGTTATAACTCACCTATCATTCTGGCAACATCTGATGTAAGCTCGCTTTACACTATTATCGATCACGAAGCAGCTATCCAGTCGGTAAAGTGGGCTTTATCATCATCAGGCATCCCCAAGAGGGCCAAAGAATTTTTGGTGGAAAGCCTAAGGTTCTGTTTGAGTAAAAATTATTTCTGGTATAATGGGCAATTTTACCTGCAGACGAAAGGCGTGGCCATGGGGGCCCGCTTTGCTCCCAGTGTGGCCAATATTTTTATGGCCAACTGGGAGGAAGAAGCGGTGTTTGCCAACAAACCACCAGAATTGATTTGTTATAGGCGTTTTATTGATGACATTTTGGTTGTCTGGGAAGGTGAGCTTACGGGTCTAGAAAGATTCATGGGTAGTTTGGATTCAAACTCTAGGAATATCTCTTTATCCTGGACGGTAAGCCGGGAGCGTATTGTTTTCTTGGATCTAGAGATATTTCTTGAGAACAACCATATAGGTATGACCAATCATGTTAAGCCCACTGATCGGAATGCCTATATTCCTCTGGGGAGTTGTCACCATCATAAATGGTTGGACAACATACCTAGGGGTCAGTTCATCAGGGTAAGACGTAATTGTACTAAAATAATGGACTTTCAGGTACAGGCCAGTGCATTGGCTAATAGATTCCAGCAGAAAGGGTATGAGAGGGCCGTTCTAGACACGGAAATCAGCAGAGTGAAAGCTCTGGATAGATCTTCTTTGGTGGCTGATGCAGCAACATCAAGGAAATCGAATCTAGGAGATGGTCAACAGTTTAGGATTATCCTTGATTATAATGTGCAATATAAGGAAGTGGAAAGGATCATACAGCAAAATTGGTCCATCCTTAAATTGGACAAGGTACTGGGCCCCATGCTTCCAGAGAGACCCCAATTTGTATATAGAAAGGCTCCCACCCTGAGGGATAAGCTGGCCCCTGGGGTGAGAGACCCCCCTAGGCAGGTGGAGAATCGGATTTTCTCCTTCCTAAAAGGTTTCTATGCATGCGGAAGGTGTAAGGCGTGCAGGAGCTGTAGGTTTAATATTAAAAAACGTAAATCTTTTACAGCCACAGCAACAGGAAGAGAGCACCATATCAAACAACTTATCACTTGTCAGACTATTGGGATAGTATACATGCTGGAGTGCAGCTGTGGTCATCAGTACATTGGAAGAACATCACGCCCTCTGCATGTAAGAGTGAGGGAGCATGTTAATAACATCAGAAAGGGTTTTAAGGACCACAGTGTGTCTCTGCATTTTCGGAGACACCACAGTAGGGATCCCAGTGCACTCAAATTTTGGGGTGTTGAGCATGTACCTAAGCACTGGAGAGGTGGGAATTTTATTAGGCAGCTTAGCAAAAGGGAATCGTTCTGGATCCATCAGACCTCTGTGATGGCACCAGGAGGTTTGAATATTGAGTTTGATCTCAATTGCTTTATTTCAGATCGGTAATTTCCTCCCTTCCTCTTTTTATTTATGTATTATTTACTATTGGGTTTTAATATATGTAGTTCTATGTATTTCTATGAAATTTATGTATATTATTACCTTTTTTGTCATTTTAATCCAGGGGGGGGATTGGATGTGTGTTTTAGATATATTTGGTTATACAATTTCGGTATCTTCGTGAAAAACGGGGATGCTTAGAATATGGGGATTTATTGTTTTATTGTTTTATTGATCAGTGTGTGGTGGTTGGAGACAGCGATGGTTGCGCGATTACGTAGTTATTATGGATAACAAGTGTTATTAATAGATTCCCCTTGGTTTGGAAAGAGGTTTCTTGGTATAAATATAATATTATATTTTCATTTCCCCCAGTTTTGGAAAAAGGTGTTTTTCCTCCACTCGCGGCCCATTTATTGGCTGAGATTGGAAGGGGGTGGGAGTCACTGGGAAGCCTGTACCCAGCGATCCTAGATAGGTGGGACTAAAACAGGATATCGGATTCCGGCCTATGGGCTGTGTAGAGCAGCAATATAAAGCGGAAGTGAGCATCACTTCCCTATCCGCTGACGAAGTTCCGGTAGGGACGATACGCGTGCGGGAAAGGGAAGTGACGTCATCCGCAGCCGCCGCTGTCTCCAAGCGTGGACGTACCTTGGAGTATCCATTACATCTGATATGCTTTGTGTGCATGAACTTAATGTGAGTACCCCCCCGTTTTATGATCTTTAATAAAAGTGGCTTTTAAAGCAGTGAGCACTAGATTTGGTACTTTCTGTTGATTTCATGTATCGGGGAGTGAACTTGCAGAACTCTATCTGAGAGCCATTACCTTGAGAACATATACTGTATGAGGTGCCAATGGTATGATGTGAATACAAAGGTGTTGAAGAGGAAGCGATCGCATATCTCCTGCCGTTGGGGTGGCTACCTGTCTTCAAGAGTTTCGCTATCCATTTATGCGCATTGAGGCTCCTGTAATAAGAGCCCATGCGGGGAGGTGAGAATTTAGTGTGACCGGTGGAGGATTTGTGACACTTTACCACTTGTGTCTGCTTTATTCACAGTAACACACTGGGTGATCTCGCACAGGAATGGACTATTGTAGGATTCTGAGTGCTGCACTATTTTATTATATGGACTTTTATTGAGGGGTTTCGGATTATTTTCCCTTTAAGTGTCCAGCTGCGCTGTTTGATATTTGTTATTTGCTAACTCATTCTATGCCCATCCTTTTGAATGGAGACCCCTAACCGTGGAGGAGCTTAAATTATTTTTTGGTTTTACGCTCAACACGGGGATTACAAAATAAACAAACTGCACGCATATTGGTCTATCCACACCATCCACCATATGCCAATTTTTTAATCTGTCATGACCAGGTCCCGTTATGACATGATAATGCGGTTCCTGCATTTCAGCGATAACTCGCAGTGCCCCCCCCCGAAATCATCCTGACTTTGATAGATTGTTTAAAATTCACCCCAAATGATTTTTATTCTAAAAGGTTTGCTGAACTCTATATCCCTGAGCAGAATATCTCCGTGGACGAATCCCTGGTCCATTTCACAGGCCGCCTGGGAATGAAGCAGTACATCCCCAGTAAGAGGGCCAGGTACAGATTAAAACTCCACTGGATACGAGCACGCCTTTCGTGTATACGAAGGCAGAGACTCCCATCTCCAACCCCCTGACTGTCCATCGTACATGGGAATAAGCAGGAAAATTGTCTGGCAATTGGCATACCCACTCCTCAAAAAAGAATATCATGTTTACATGGACAATTATTATACAAGGTTGCCCCTTTTCCGCTACCTATATCGGAAGGATACTTTGGCCTGCGGTACAGCAAGAAAACACAGAAAGGGCTTCCCACAGTGTCTAGTCAATACAAATCTACAAAAGGGGGAATCAACAAGCCTCAGGAATGAGGAAGTGTTGGCTGTGAAGTGGAGGGATAAGAAAGACGTGTACATCATGTTCACAATCCACAATGCCACCTCAGTGGAACTGAGGTCCTATTGAAAAGCCTCACTGTATCCACGAGTACAAAAAATTCATGGGGGGGGGGGTAGATTTAAATGACCAGATGTTTCAGCCCTATCTACCAACTCTAAAATCCCTCTTCTGGTAGTTGCAGTTTACTTTTTTCATATGTCCATGTACAATCCATAAGTCACCTACTGGAAATCAACAGAAAGACCCAACCCCTTCCTAAACTTCATTGAAGATGTAATTACTGCCCTGATATATCAACAAGGATCCTCCCCAGAAAGCATTCACTCCGATTGTGTCAGCAGACTGCATGAGCATCATTTTCCTGAACATATTCCCCCCATCAGCAACCGGAAGAAGACACCAAAAAAAATGTCGGGTGTGCAGCAAAAGAGGAGCTAGGAAAGACACCTGTTTCTATTGTCCCCAATGTCCCTACCATCCTGGCCTTTGCATCGGAGAATGCTTCAAATGCTTTCATACTCTTGTAAATTATTAGCCAATATTTCAAATAGACTGCCATTTCCCCATTTTCAATTCCTGTGCCGATTATTTCCCTGGAGCCTCAACCAACCATACCACTGCCTTCCATGTGAACTTACCCTGGTCTGTTTATTGACTATGTCTCTGCCTGCCATCCACATTGTTTATCCACCATTTATTTCTGCCTTTCACGTGAACTGACCTTGGACTGTATCGACTATGCCTCTGCCTACCGTCTACTTCTGCCTTTTACCTACACTGACCTCGACCCGTTGGCCATGTTTTTGCCTGCCCCTTGGACTGATCTTCAACCCTGCTACATGGGGGTCTCACATATGTGAGGGGCTCCAGAATAATGTTCTGATTTGAGAAAAACAGTTATTGGTTTTATCTTTGTTTTGTAATTCCCAGAACAGGGTCTGGTGTCTGGAGGCTTTGAAGTAATTTCGGTGGGAGAAGCCTTTACCCCTGTCCTCATTCTTTCCTGACCGAGGCCCTAAGCTTGATGGTCCTGCCTGCTGCATGGACAAAAAATTTGGCTGTACTGACAATATCTCTGCCTGCACTGACCCAGAACTTTTTATGGACCATGTGCCTGCTGCCTGGACCAATACTTTGGCTGTACTGACCATATCTCTGCCTGCTGCCTGTACTATGGACAGTATTCCTGCTTGCTGCATGGACGATCCTTTCGCTGCTGCTGACCACATCCCTGCCAGCTACCTGGACCAATGCTTTGACTGTGCTGCCAATATCTCTACTTGTACTAATTATGGACAGTATTCCTGCCTGCTGCCTGTTTTGCTGTCACTGTCCACGTTCCTGCCTGCTGCCTGGACCGATGCTCTCCTCTGTTGACCACTGCACTACTAAAACCGCAGGTAATCTTTTCTTTACCCTTTGCTTAGAAGAATGTATTTTGGTTTTTAATTGGTATGTACAGTACATGCTATGTGTTAGAAATATAAAGGGCCTTAAACAATGTCATAGGTTGGCAGGAATTTACAGTATGTGTGTGATTTATGTGCCTAGAACACCTGGAGATGGATGTTGGGCCTCTGTATGTGGCGAGGCTGTGTAAAAGTCTCACACATGTGGTATCACCATACTCAGGAGGAGTAGCAGAATGTATTTTGGGGTGTCATTTTTGCTATGTACATGCTATGTGTTGGAAATATTTTATGAATTGACAACTTTGTGTAAAAAAAAAAACGTTTTCATTTTTTTTCCACATTTTCCAAAAACATTTGGAAAAAAAGAAACCATTCAAAAGACTCATTATGCCCCATAGAGTATACTTTGGGGTGTTTGCTTTTCAAAATTAGGTCATTTTTTGGGCATTTTGATTGTCCTGGTGCTCCAGGGCCTTCAAAATTGTGATAGGTTGGCAGGAATTTACTGTATGTGTGTTATTTATGTCCCTAGAACACCTAGAGATGGATGTTGGGCCTCTGTATGTGGCCAAGTCTCACACATGTGGTATCACCATACTCAGGAGGAGTAGTAGAATGTATTTTGGGGTGTAATTTTTGCTATGTACATGTTATGTGTTGGAAATATCTTATAAATGGACAACTTTGTGTAAAAAAAATGTGTTTTCATTTTTCCACATTTTCCAAAAATTTCTGAAAAAAATGACATGTTCAACAGACTCATTATGCCTCATAGATTATACATTGGGGTGTTAGCTTTCCAAAATGGGGTCATTTTGTGGGCAATCCCATTGTCCTGGTACTCCAGGACCTTCAAAAGTGTAATAGGTGGTTGAGAAATGAGAAGTGTAATTTATGCTCGTAGAACGCCTAAAGGTGCTACTTTAATGTTAAGCCTCTGTATATGGCCAGGCTGTGTAAAAGTCTCACACATGTGGTATTGCCATACTCAGGAGGAGTCGCAGAATGTATTTTGGGGTGTCATTTTTGCTATGTACATGCTATGTGTTGGAAATATCTTATAAATTGATAACTTTGTGTAAAAAAAAGTTTTAATTTTTTTCCCACATTTTCCAAAAACTTCTGGAAAAAAATTAACCATTCAAAAGACTCATTATGCCTCATAGATTATACGCTGTGGTGTTAGCTTTCCAAAATTGGGTCATCTTGTGAGAGTCTCCATTGTCCTGGTGCTCCAGGACCTTCAAAATGTAATAGGTGATTGAGAAATGAGAAGTGTAATTTAAGCGTCTAAAACGCCTAAAGGTGCTACTTCAATGTTGGGCCTCTGTATGTGGCCAGGCTGTGTAAAAGTCTCACAGTATGTTGTATCGCCATACTCAGGAGGAGTAGCAGAATGTATTTTGGGGTGTCATTGCAAGTAGCATATGCTGTGTGTGAGAAATAACTTGTTATTAGAATAATTTTGTGTAAAAAAAAAAAAATCTTCCTTTTGCAAATAATTGTGGGGAAAAAATTACAACTTACAATTACAACAAAAAATTCATTGTGCCTCTTACTAAATACCTTGGAGTACTTTATTGGCTTGTTAGTGTCTCACGAAACAAGATAGGCCGTCAGTACATCAGGTGTGATCAATTTTCAGGTAATTACCATTCAATATTTCCCTGAGCCTTTAAAACTGTTCTCTGGCTGACATTGCTTTCTGGGGAGGTGCACCAAACTAACCACGTATTCAATACTATGCAGCAAAGCTGAATGGTATCAGGGTGGAGGAGATATTATTTCCCTTTGCCATGGGGATAACAACCTGCATGTCTGGTTGGCCAGGTATGTAAAAAAAAAAATCAACTATGGACAGCACACTGATCATACGTTTTAAAGGGGTCCTAAAGCAATTTATTTAAAAAAAAAAAGCTATCAAGCAGCTTTATATGATAGAAGAGGCTCTTCCATTTTTTTAGTCAAAGCTTAAAGTTATTGTAAAAGTTCATTTTTTTTTTTTTGCAAAATAACAAACATGTTATACAGTACTTACCTGCTCTGTGCAAGGGTTTTGCACAAAGCGGCCAGATCCTTCTATTCTGGGGTGTCCTGGACACGTTCCCTGCGTCCATTGACACACTTCTTTCTTCCCCTTCTCTGTGGCGTCTTCTGCTCTTTTGCCGGTCTTCTCCGCTGTCCTCTTCCCCCTGTTCTTCCTCTCATGTTGACGCAATGTTGACTCCTTCACAAATGTTCTCTCCACTGTGTGCTGTGCCTTATATTGGCATGGTGCGGGGCCACCTGCTGACATCACCCGGAGGTCCCCCCATGATGTCACAGCTCCGCCCCAGGATGTGACATCATGGGGGCAGGACCACCGGGTGATGTCAGTGGGTGGCCCTGCCCCATGCCAATATAAGGCACAGCACACAGCTGAGAGGGCATTCATGAAGGAGATTGCATTGTGTCAACATGGGAAGAAGAATAGAGGAAGAACAGGGGAAAGAGGACAGCGGAGAAGATCAGCAAAAGAGCAGAAGACACCACAGAGAAGGAGACCCCTCAGAAGGTAGAAGACCCCGCAAAAGAGCAGAAGAAAGAAGAGCCAGAGAGGGGAGAAGAAGCCGGAGCTGATTTAATAAAATATTTTAAAAACCTGTGTACTGTGTTTTTTATTTTACACTTTTTTTCAGGTGAATGGGTAGGGGTACAATGTACCACATACTCATTCACATAGGGTGGGGGGCCGGGATCTGGGGGCCCCCTTGTTAAAGGGGGCTTCCAGATTCCGATAAGTCCCCGCCAACAGACCCCGACAACCACCGGCAAGGGTTGTCGGGAAGAGGCCCTTGTCCTCATCAACATGGGGACAAGGTGCTTTGGGGTGGGGGGGTGCAGAGCCCCCCCGCCCCAAAGCACCCATACTCCCCATGTTGAGGGCACGCGGCCTGGTATGGTCCAGGAGGGAGGGGGCGCTCGCTCGTCCCCACCCCCTTTCCTGGCCTGCCGGGCTGCGTGCTCAGATAAGGGTCTTGTATGGATATTGGGGGGGGCGTGGGGGTTCCCCTTAAAATCCGTACCAGACCAAAGGGCCTGGTATGTTCCTGGCGGGGGACCCATGCCATTTTGTTTTTACATTTGGCGTGGAGTTCCCATTCAAAATCCCCAGAGCACAAGGTGGCTTGTATTGTCAGGATCAAAGTCGGTCTGACTTTGACCCCATGTAGGACCGTAAATCGCACAGCCAAGTACGATCAAAGTCGGACCGTTTTTTTGTCGGATAGTGTGAACCCAGCCTAAAAGTTGCAAAGTTCAACTCTCTCAGGGTATATTCTCTGGAGTTACAACCTGTGAATGTAGTAAATGCATCATGACCACTAGATGGAGCTGGGGAGCATAATTATTTCCTGTGATAGAAAGTGCCATCTGGTCAGTGGCGAAGCTAGACATTCTTTCCCCCGGGGCAAAGACTCAGTTTGGCACCCCCGCCAGAGAGGAATATCTACTCAATCAATGCGTAGGTGAGGTTTGAGCAATTTGAAGCTTCACTTCCAAAGTGGATTACGAGGGCACCACTGGAAAAAGAAGTGAGCCAAGGCTTGCTTCTGCACACTTGTCTTCCTTCTTAGTGATGACCTTCCTAATCTGTTGTAGAGGTGAGGCTTGAAACTATAGAAACACTATAGGATTGTAAAACACCTGGGACACCGTTGGATGTTCCAAGGAGGGCAGTAATGCGGCACACAGTGAATGGTGGGTGTGGCCACATTGCATTACCAGTGGGAGGGGCTTAAAGGGCATGGTTAAATAAAGCAAAAGCATTATTGTACCCATAAAATATGCTTAAATTAATAACACAAATATCACTATAAAAATATGAATTTAGCTACCTTAACCACTTGCCAACTGCCCGCCGTAGCCTGATGGCGGCAAAGTGGTTATATATCGCAAACCATCGTCACCTGACGGCAGCTGCGAGATCGCGGATCGTGGGCGCACTCGCACACTCACTGTGTTCCAGGGGAGCCAGGGAGTGGGTAGGGCAGACTCGATGTCCGGCGGCTACCCACGATTGCTCCCCCACAGTGACAGAATGGAGGTCCGTGTATGTAAACACATGGGTCTCCGTTCTGACAGGGGGAAGGAATGTGATCGCAGGCTCCCTGTATGTGGGAGCCACGATCACTCTCCTCCCCCACACAGCCCAGCCCCCATACAGTTAGTAACACGCACAGGGAACACAGTTAACCCTTTGAGCGCCCCCTGCAGGTTAACCCCTTCCCTGCCATTGACATTTACACAGTAATCAGTGCATGATTTCTGTATAAGTGCCAATGGTCCCAAAACAGCGTCAAAATGTTCCGATATGTCTGCCGCAATTTCACAGTCCCGCTAAAAATCGCAGATCGCCACCATTACTAGTAAAATATAAAAAAAAAATAAAAACCCCATAAATTAATTCTCATCATTCATAAACGCGGCAACTTTTGGGCAAACCAGTTAATAAACGCAATTGCGATTTTTTTTTTTTTATACCAAAAATATGAGGAAGAATATAAATCGGCAAAAAAACGATGAAAAAAATGTTTTTTTTATATTTTTTTTTGCATATGTATTTTAGCAAAAAGTAAGAAATATATATATTTTTTGGCAAAATTGGCACTCTTTTTTGTTTATAGCGGTGATCAGAAATGACGCAGCTTTATTTGTGGGGAAAAAAAGGACGCACATTTTGTTTAGGTACAACGTCGTACGGCCGGGCAATTAAAAGCAGTTAAATCGACACAGTGCCGAATCACAAAAAGTGCTCTGGTCCTAAAGGGGGAAAAATCCTAAAGGCTGAAGTGGTTAAAAGTGGACTGCAGGTCCTGCACTGGGCTGCAGTACTGGTGCAGGGATCTTTTTCTACAGAGGTGAAAGTGCAATTTGATCATTTTACTTTCACCTGTGTAGAGAAAAATCCTTGCACCAGCCCTGCAGCCCAGCACAGGGCCTGCAGTCCACTTTTCCACTGTAGACATGTGTATGGCTGCAAAATTTGTTTTCGTTCCAATTGTTTTTTTATTTTTTCGTAAATTCGGGAATTTGGAAATTCGGGAATTTGAAAAATGTGGAAATCGGAATGTCGAGAATTCGGTAATTCAGAATTTGAAAATGCTGAAATCCAAAAAGTCAGAAATTCGAAAATAAGAAAGAAAATTTGAAATAATAATTAAGTAATGAATAACTATTAAATTATAGGTATTGCAATTTATTTTCAAATTTGGCTGTTAGTGAACTTAAATATGAAATTTATCACTAACAGCCAAATTTTCAAGTAAATTCCAATATCTATAATTTAAAAGTTAATAAAATAGTTAAGTTATTATTAGTAGAGTTGAGCGAACACCTGGACGTTCGGGTTCTGAGGGTCCGAACAAACTTTGGGAAAAAGTCCGGGTTTGGCACCGAACATTGCCCAAACATTATCCCGGACCCCAAACCCCATTGAAGTCAATGGGGACCCGAACTTTTAGGCACAAAAATGGCTGTAACAAAGTCCTGGCAAGTGCTAGAGGGCTGCAAAAGGAAGTAAAATGGGGTAAGAGTAGGGCAGGTGCCCTACAAAAAAATGGGGATAGGGAAAATAAATTAAAATCAAATAAACTAGGAGATGATTTTTGAACAATAATGTGTCACTTACAGCTGCAGCTAGATCCTCTCCCTTTAGAACTAGGAGATGATTTTAGAACAATAATCTGTCCCTCTAAGCAGAAGCCTCTACCTAGTGCAATCAGATCGCTCAAAGCAGCAGTATGTGAAATCTCAAATTACTCCCACAATCTGATCGTTGTGTACGATCCCACAATCTGATCATTGTGAACGATCGTAACGATCGTTGTGTTATGAAGGGTTTGATCTGCAATCTGTCAGTCAAAGCAGCAGTATGTGAAATCTCACATTTCTGCAATCT
>BLSH010483580.1:90087-100970 GCA_018402905.1 Glandirana rugosa | reverse complement strand
TAAGTCCCCCCCCCCCCCCCAACCACAGCTTGTCATTTATTTATTCATTTATTTATATATGTTCTATACTCCCATGATAAGTGTAACCATATTTTTGAAGTCATGTGTTGTGAACACTATGAGACAGTGGTTAAAGCGGTAGTAAACCCATCTATTTAACAGCTTAAAAACCAGTTACATTTCCGGCACGTGCCGGAAACGTAACACTCCCATTGGTTGTGCTCTAAACCAAACTGTCAAACCATCCAATGGCTGGTGACATAGCTGATCACATGTGCAGCATCATGGCAGTTGTAGATTAAACAGAGGCCAAGATGGCAGCTTCCTTGGCTGAAAATGACAGGAGGGTTTACTACCACTTTAACTGTCTATTAGAACTATTTGTCCATGAATGGTTTGTACCTGTCTATTGAAAGTGTTCTCACATTGTTTCAATGTTGCAATTTTTTAACTGTTCAATTGTTCAATTAAACAATGCGTGTGTATATATACACTTGGTCCAATATGTCTGGTCAGGCTATGAGTAAGCACCAGCCTTAGGTGTGAAACGCGTTAGCTGGGACCAGTGGTTCGTCTGATGAGCTGTATATGCGTGTTTTGAATAAAGCATATGAAATTGGATTTTGGAGTGCGGCTGTTCAACCTATGATTCCTGTTACCAGTTCCTTTGCAAAGCCAGCCAGCACCCTCGTGTCGGCAGACACAGCTGACCCACATAGAGCTTGATTGTCCTAGAGTGGTGATCCCTCATCCCGTGCATGTAAAAATGTGTTGTACAGATCTCCTTCACATCTGGATCTTTAGTAAAAATACCCTTGATATTGTATTGCATTAAATATAAATGTGTAGGATGTGGAAACACAGTACCAACCCTTTTGTGGAATTGTATAGTGATGAATGCTGATACATTTTAAAAACTTTAGTTCTGAGTCTTAGCGCATAACAAGAAGGGATTTACATAACAGACCTACATGACCTATTTGGCTTCCTACACAATAATTGCAGTGATGGATAACGAAGTAAAGGAAGGAATTGGAGGTAGGCAGCCGAAAGATGAAAATCACAGGACACGATCAGGAAAGTAAAAACTTTAAAAGAGTCTATGGGGATTAATGTAATACTCAATAAATAAAGTATTAATATAAAAGCAACCAGAAAGAATAAATGACAAAAACTTATGAAAGAAAAACTCCAGAAGCCGCTAAAATAATAAAAAAGAAGATTTAGTGCAATCTCCACATGAAAATTCTCTTTGTTACTTCAAAGTGGACCTAGTATTAGACGTATTATTTCATGCAAGTGTATGCATGCATGCTAAGTAATGTGTGCCACTTCACCACATTTATTTAATCTCTCACAGAGGTCACAGCACTAGCAATGACTTATTTCAGGTACTTATATAGTGCTGTCAATTTATGCAGTGCTTTACATATATATTGTACATTCACATCAGTCTCTACCCTCAAGGAGCTTACAATCTAAGGTCCCTAACTCACATTCATACACACACTAGGGCCAATTTAGACAGGAGGCAATATACCTACCAGCATGTCTTTGGAGTGTGGGAGGAAACTGCAGTACACGGAGGAAACCCATGCAGGCACAGGGAGAACATGCAAACTCCAGGCAGGTAGTGTCATGGTTGGGATTTGAACCAGCGACCCTTTTGCTGCTAGGTGAAATTGCTATCCACTACACCACTGTGCCGCTCGTACTTCATCTGTTTTCTTTCCAGAAAGACAGCTGCACCTTTGTTTATTTCTTTACTCAGTGTTACTATCTACATCTTGTATTATAATGCCAATTCAGAGATGACACATTCATGTAAATCCTGGTGTCAGCGCAAATCCTAGCGGTGTTTCAAAATGTCTGACACAAATCAGCCCTTGCTGCAGGCTCTCACCTTGTGATCTACTGCAAAGTTAAGCCGGCCATAGACGGTTCAGATCTTGGCTGGTTCAGCAGCAACCATCTGAGATTCAAACCATGTATGGGCAGGCTGGATGTGCCCAAGTTGATCAATCAAGCAATTTGGGTACAACTAGCCTGACAGATTTTACATGCTATATCCGCTAGCAATAATCACTATGTTCTCCTGGTGGGGATGGCTTCCCCTGCCGGGAAAACACAATGGCTCTGCCGTAGGGATTCCCCCATCAACCCATGGTAGCAGGAAAGAAATATGCCCCGTCTTGAAAAAAGCTTTAGGACTGCTCTTTAATGGTAAGAAGTAGAGTTCCAAATATTATTTTTTTACTTTGGCAATATCTTCATTCTGATTATTCTATATTTAGCCTTTGCCGTCTACCCTAATGTATTATACATTTTTTAGGATAGGTAGGGCTTTATTCAGTACCAAATATGGATTTATATGTTTTGCATTTCTTAGTTTTTTTATTGGGAATAAAAAGTAAAAAAATTATAAAGAAATGCACCTACCTTTAATCTTTCCCAATGCAACCTTTATGTAATTTGCACATGCTCATATTTACCACAACTATAATCAACAACGTCTTCTGATTAAAATGATATCACATTAATGTGACTTATTTGGAAAGTAGCAGAATAGAAATGTATGTGTTTTACTTACAAATACAGTAAACGCAAATGTCATTCAAATAATCTAACATTATTGTTGTGATCTGGCAATTATATATATACATATATATAGTCAGATTACAATGACACAGCAGGGAGGATCCTCTGTTCTGCCAGTCCAAACAAAACACCACTATGTAACAATCGCCTTCCACTCAGAGTGTGCCGGAATAATTCACCAGAAATATATAACTTTATGCGTAATAGAGCCTGAAATTACAATCCAAATATGTTGATAAATTTGGATCCATCTATGACCAGCTTTACAAGCTCAAAGACAGCATGAATATACTCTTACCAACATGTTTCATCCACTGGATCTCTTGATAACATCCAAGGGATCCATGGAGGTGGACTATAAAGATGAAACGTTACAATTAGTTTTTCTTTTGTTAATTTTCTATTTTACTGAAGATTCATAATAAGGACACCTTTGTTTTAAAGACTGTACTTTATTCACTTTCGATGCAAACACAATGAGGGAAATTACAAGAAGTATCTAAAATCTGGAGCAGTTGTAAAGGTCAACCAATCAGCTTCTGTGTTTCATGTTTAAACTTAACTGAACAAGCTGAAGATAGAAGATGATTGGTTGCTATGCACAGTTGCTCCAGCTTCTGGCTGCTCTAGTTTTGATAAATTTTCCCCAATAAACGGCACTGCAATGCAAGGTTCACAGAGCAGATGTATTGCCATGAGCTGCCAAAGTATGAGCTGCAGCAACACACAAGTGTGAATGGACCCTTAACGCTTGTGAAATGTTATTTATTGGTCCCCAGGCAAAGGACTGTTTTTAAATAACATTTTATAAGTGTCCCAGAAGAAATACAGTTGTGCTCATAAGTTTACATACCCTGGCAGAATTTATGATTTATTGGCCATTTGTCAGAGAATATGAATAACACAAAAACATTTCTTTCACTCATGGTTAGTGTTTTGGCTGAAGCCATTTATTATCATTCAAGTGTGGTTACTTTTTTTTAATCATAATGACAACAGACACTGCCCAAATGACCCTGATCAAAAGTTTACATACCCTAGTCCTTAATACCATGTATTGCCCCCTTTAACATCAATGCCATCTTGAAGACTTTTGTGGTATTTGTGGATGGGGCTCTTTATCTTCTGGTGGTAAAGCTGTCCATTCCTCTTGGCAATGTTCCTGGAAATTCTTGGGCCCTCTTGCATGAACTGCACTTTTGAGATCTCCCCAGAGTGGCTCAATGATATTGAGGTCAGGAGACTGAGATGGCCACTCAAGAACCTTCACTTTATTCTGCTGTAGCCAATGACAGGTCAAATTGGCTTTGTGTTTTGGATCATTGTCATGTTGGAATGTCCAAGTACGTCCCATGCACAGCTTCCTGGCTGATGAATGCAAATGTTCCTCCAGTATTTTTTGATAACATACTGCATTCATCTTGCCATCAATTTTGACCAAATTCCCTGTGCCTTTGTAGCTCACACATCCCTAAAACATCAGTGATCCATTTCCGTGTTTCACAGGCCTCCTCTCCAAACGTAACGTTTATTGTTGTGGCTAAAAAGCTCAATTTTGGTCTCATCACTCCAAATGACTTTGTGCCAGAAGGTTTGAGACTTGTCTCTGTGCTGTTTGGTGTATTGTAAGCGGGATACTTTGTGGCATTTGCGTAGTAATGGCTTTCTTCTGGCGACTCGACCACGCAGCCCATTTTTCTTCAAGTGCCTCCTTATTGTGCATCTTGAAACAGCCGCGCCACATGTTTTCAGAGAGTCCTGTATTTCATCTAAAGTTATTTGTGGGTTTTTCTTTGCATCCCGAACAATTTTCCTGGCAGTTTTGGCTGAAACTTTAGTTGGTCTACCTGACCGTTGCTTGGTTTCAACAGAACCCCTCATTTTCCACTTCCCCACAGATCCTTTGACAATTCTTCTGCTTTCCCCATGACTCTGAATCCAGAAACGTCAGTGCAGCACTGGATGAAAGATGCAAGGGTCTGTCAGGAGTCCAGAAACGCATTGACCTTTTATACACACACACTAATTACAAGCAAACAGATCACAGGTGAGGATGGTTACCTTTAATAGCTATTCAAACCCCTTTATGTCAACTTGTGTGCATGTTATCAGGCCAAAATCACCAGGGTATGTAAACTTTTGATAAGGGTCATTTGGGTAGTTTCTGTTGTTATTATGATTTATCCGGTTCCCGACCGGCTGCTGTATATTTACTGTGGCAATGTGGCAGTAATAATAAGATATTATATAAAAATAAGCAGCGATTCGCGGAAGCGCAGCTAGGGGGCGAGAGCACGCCGCCGGCGGTGCGCTCTCATGCTTGCCGCACTCTGCATGCCGGCGAGCCGCGATGACCTGCTAGAGGGAAAAAATGGGGAACCGCCAAAGTAAACACGGCGGTTCCTCGTTCTGAGAGGCGGCATGTACTGTAGGCCCTGTCACTGGGATCAGTTAGATCTCTTATGCCTCTGACAGCCCAGCCCCCTCACAGTTAGAACACGCATGTGGAACACCATTAACCTCTAGATCTCCCCCTGCAGATTAACCCCTCCACTGCCAATCACCTTTATACAGTAATCAGTGGATATTTAAATGTCCGATCACTGTATAAATGTCATTGGTCCCAAAAAGGTGTCAAAAATGTCCAACATGTCCGCCCCAATATCGCAGTCCCAATAAAAACCGCAGATCGCTGCCATTACTAGTAAAAAAATAAATAAATAATGTCAGAAATGAATTCTCATGGTTTGTCAATGCTGCAACTTTTGCGCAAACCAATCAATAAACGCCAACTGCAATTTTTTTTTTTTTTTACCAAAAGTATGAGGAAGAATATAAATTGGCCAAAACCAATGAATAAATTATTTTTTTATATATTTTTTTTTTTAATTTGTATTTTAGCAAAAAGTAAGAAATATTTGTTTATAGTGGCAATCAGAAATGACGCAGAGGTGACCAAATACCACCAAAAAGCTCTATTTGTGGGATAAAAAAGGATGCAAATTTTGTTTGGGTACAACGTCACATGACCATGCAATTGCCAGTCAAAGGGACGCAGTGCCAAATCGTGCTCTGGTCCTACAGTGGAAAATCCTTCCGGGGGTGAAGTGGTTAAAAAGAGTAAACACAGTTGATTGATAATAAATGGCTTCAGCCAAACACGAACCATGAGTGAAATAAATGTTTTTGTGTTATTCATATTCTCTGAAAAAAGGGCCAAGAAATCATAAATTCTGTCAGGGTATGTAAACTTATGAGCTCAACTGTATATACTGTAGCTGTTCTATTATATTACACATAATATTTATAACCCTTTTTCTGTGATAATTCTTAGCAGATATATTTGTAGAATTTTATTCCTTCCATTTTACAAAAGAATGAATAAACAGTTTTATTCCTAATCCATCCAAACTCAATCCTTTATGCTTTTGCAAACAGCCGTGCATTTTTAAATCTGAATATTTCAACATGCACGTTTGAATGCAAATATATGCCAATGTATGCGCATACAGTTGTGATGTTGCTGATTTAAGTGTTTGGCTCAAATTGGAATGGTTTACTTATATTAACCACTTGCCCTCCTGGAAGATTTACCCCCTTCATCACCAGGCCATTTTTTACGATATGGCACTATGTTACTTTAACTGACAATTGCGCGGTCATGCAACGCTTTACCCAAATAAAATGTATGTCCTTTTTTTCCCACAAATAGAGCTTTCTTTTGGTGGTATTTGATCACCACTGTGGTTTTTAATGTTTGAGTTATAAACAAAAGAACTGTATTTTTTACTTTCTGCTATAAAACATATCCAATAAAAAAATTTAAAAAAATCAAATTTCTTGATAAATTTGGCCAATATATACTCTGTTACATGTGTTTTTTTTTTCAAAAGGCTTTATTGAAAGATACAAAGAGAATGGTACAACATGGATCTGAGAGGCAACATGCATCCCAGATATTTGTTAATTTTTAAAAATTAAACACAAGTAATACAGCAATCTAAAGCAGGAGAGATCAATGAAGATGGTAATCAAATAGCAGTCGGTGAAAATCACTTATACAGTGTGAAATACATCTCCCAATGGGATTTACATAAGGTGCCTATAGTGGTCCCTGGAAGGGGCACCATTGGCCCATCATTGGTAGGCTGTATCTATTCTCTGATGTTCTCGACCGGTTTCACGGGAATTCCGCTTCTTCAGGAGATATACTCATCAAAACACAGCTAGGGTATTAAAACAACTATATATAGATAGAAATATTCAATTAGTATACACCATTAAACAGGGAAAGCAGGGTGTAACACATAGCTATTCTGCTCCATTTGTCCCCCATGTCCGCCGTGGGGGGATAGCCCCGTGTGGGCGTGTTTCTGGCCCCCAAGTTGGCTGCGACCACCTTGGGGTAGGTGAATATATGAATTTCCCAGCTCCTTTTTTCCCTTTCCCTGTTTAATGGTGTATACTAATTGATTATTTCTATCTATATATAGTTGTTTTAATACCCTAGCTGTGTTTTGATGAGTATATCTCCTGAAGAAGCGGAATTCCCGCGAAACCGGTTGAGAACATCAGAGAATAGATACAGCCTACCAATGATGGGCCAATGGTGCCCCTTCCAGGGACCACTATAGGCACCTTATGTAAATCGCATTGGGAGATGTATTTCACACTGTATAATTGATTTTACTAGATGTTATGTATGTAATTGATTTCAATAAATTGTTTTAGTATTTGTACATACAATTGTGTTATCCTTGAGTGCCGAGATAGTCCATGCCTATAGCATTTTTGGTGTTGGGTTGCTAATGGGACATCCCATCTCCATACCCCTACTTTCAGTTTTTTGAGATGGCCCTTTGGGCTGTGAGGAGTGTAAGTTGAATCCAAGTTTTGTGAGGGTGGATTGTGGTTCTGGATGACCATGACGTAAGGTGTTTATCCCAATATCCAAAAATCAATAGTAGAGGGTCTTTGGGGAGCTGGGTAAGGGTGATTCCAAAGCTAAAAGATATCACTTGGTCCCAAAAAGTGGATATGTGGGGACAATGCCAAAAGCGATGTGCCAGTGATGGTTTGGGTTGGGAGCAGTGGGGGCATTCGGATGCTTTGGGGTTGTCTTTGTCTCTTGGAAAGGGGATGTAGGCTCTATGCATAATTTTTTGTTGGGTTTCTCTCCAGATTTCATTGGGAGTGAGTCAAAGGATGGTGTTGTAGCCGTGTATCATTTTTTCTGTGCATTCCTCTAATGAGAGGTCCTTACTCCAGTTTGCTACCGAGGTTTTTGCTAGTTTGGGTGCGGAAGAGAGGCTTAAAGGTTTGTATACATCCGAGATGGAATATATATGTGCCTGTCTCCAGAAGCCGATCCAGTGGTAAAGTTTGAAGCGCTTTTTACTTTCCTCGCAAGATTTTTGTAGGAAGCTGGTGTATTGGTAGTAATGGAGAAGGTGAGCCTTGGGGAGAAAGAATTTGTCCGCGAGTTCGTGGAAAGGAAGAGGTTTGCCTAATATTGGGTCGCATAGGGAGGCGAACTTGGGGAGACCTTTGTCCTCCCAGATATTGAAGGACTTGTGATCAGTTCCTGGAGGGAAGTCTGGGTTTCCTTGTATCAGAAGCAGATTGGAGATGTAGGGGGGTAATTTCAGACATTTACATACCTCTCTCCAAGCTATCACTGTGTCCCTCAGGAGGAGGTTGTGTTGTAGTTCTGGTCTGGTTGCTCTCAACTTGGTTTGGAGGAGGGTGGTTGGGGAGTGTGGACGAACCAGAGAAGACTCTGTATCATAGTTCGAGTAGTGGGATATCGAATCTAAGGTTATACGTGTCAGACAGGCTAAATTGTACAAGCTGAGATTAGAAAGGTTGATGCCACCTTCACTCTTGGGGAGTTGTAGCATTGACTGAGCTATACAAGGCCTTTTACCATGCCAAAGAATTGAGAAATTGCTTTGTTGAGGATCTGGATGTCTTTGTGTTTCAGGAGTATTGGTATAGTTTGCATGGGATAGAGTAATCTGGCAAAGCTGTCCATTTTAAATAAATTACATTTCCCCAGGAGAGAGAGAGGGAGGTCCATCCAGTTACTGAGTTCTTTCATGATTTTGTCAATTAACAGAGAGCAGTTTAGGGAGTAGAGGGAGGAGGGGATCTTACCTGTCTTCACCCCCAGATATGTGATATGGGATTTGTCGACAGAGAAGGGGGAGGTGGAGATCCAAGGAGTGGGTGAGGATGTGCCTAGGGATAAAATTTCACTCTTGTTGAAATTGATGCGTAGTCCTGAATAATTTTTGAACTCCTCAAACATGTCCTCGATGGAGTTCATGTTGTGAGTGGGGCCTGCCGTAAAGATGAGCACGTCATCCGCAAAGAGAGCGGAACATAGTTGTGTGCCTCCAACGTGAACTCCATGAAGAGGGGCCACGAAAGTCAGGTGTCTAGACAGTGGTTCTATTGCCAGGTTAAAGAGTAAGGGTGAAAGGGGACATCCCTGCCTTGTACCTTTGTGTAACCTAAATTCTCTACTGAGAAGCCCTGCTATGACCAGCCTTGCATTGGGAGAGTGATACATTTTTCATATGAGGTGGGTAAAGGGGCCCCCATACTTGTTAGTACCAGTGACAGCCAGTTAAAGTTGACATTGTCAAAGGCTTTTTCTGTGTCCAAGGCAATGATGGCTAGGTCTTCCTGGGGGTGCCAAGTGGCATAATCCAGGACCATCATCACCTTGCGTATGTTTAGTGTAGCATTTCTACCTTTGACAAAGCCAGATTGAGCAGAGTGGATCAATGAGGGGATGATATCCGCTAGTCTGATGGCTACTATTTTAGAAAATATTTTCACATCTAAATTTAATAATGAAAAAGGTCGGTATGATCCTGGTTCTGATGGATCCTTGCCTTTCTTGGCGAGGAACTTTAATTATGGCCTGGTTACCAGTAGGCAGGTAGGGACCACCTGACCAGATTCTGTTATATACCTGAAGCAAGGTGGGGGTCAGTGTGTCACGTAGAGTTTTGTAGCATTTGCCCGTTAGTCTGTCCAGACCTGGGGCTTTGCCGGGGCCAGATGTTCAATGGTGTAGATGACTTCCTTCTCAGTGATGGGAGAGTTTAAGATGTGTAATTGAGTAAGGGTGATTTTAGGGAGTTTTAGCTTGTCTAAAACATTTTGGGCTTGCAGGTTGTCAACTTTATCTGGTGACTACAAAGAGGAGTAAAAGTCTAGCATTACTTCAGCTACCTCCTGGGGTTGAGATTTAAGATTGCCAAATCTGTCATGAAGAGTGGCTAACTACATGTGTTTGGTAAAAAAAAAAAATCCCATTAAGCATTTATTGATTGGTTTGCGCAAAAGATACCGCCTACAATCTATGGTATATATACTGGAATTTTTATTTATTTATTTTTTACTAGTAATGTCAGCAATCAGCAACTTATTGGGACTGTGATATTGCAGCAGACATTCAGACACTGATTAATACCTTTGACACTTTTTGGGAACCAATGACACTTATACAGTGATCAGTGCTAAGACTATGCACTGTAACTGCACTAATGACACTGGCTGGGAATGGGTTAAATGTCTAGGGCAATCAAAGGATTACATGAGTGCATAGCCAGTGTTTTGGTGTACTGTGTTAGGGGCTTTTACTAGGGGAAGTAATATATTTTTTCCCTGCTTTGTGGTGAAAGAATATCTGTTACTTCCCCAGTGACAGGACAGGGCTCTGCCTTGTTTACATAGGCAGGGCTATGACCTGTGTAAATTTATGAAGATCGCTGGGTGCCAGCAGAAATCCATTGGCATGGCACCTGCTTATCGACATCTGCTGTCTTTAACCACTTCAGCCCCGGAAGGATTTCCAGCTTTAGGACCGGAGCCCTTTTTGCGATTCGGCGCTGCGTCGCTTTAACTGACAATTGCGCGGTCGTGCGACGTCTGCGTCGCGGCTTAGCGTTTTTCCCGAGGCCAGGATTTCGACCTTTAGGAAGGCCCCGACTTCACCAATTTCTGTCGTCTACAGCTATTCGTCCACGGTACGGTTACCTAAAGACGACCGTGGGTCGCTAGAAGTATTTAAATGTGTCCAGTATCGGGACGGATACATTTGTTCCGTCTCGGGACAGGACAGTGACCCCTTCATTGTCTATAAGAAAGTGGTGTTTCGTCCCTTTTTTATATAATGAAGGGGATCATTTTCGGGGATTGTGTCATGTGGTTTTGTGACCGATACGTGAGTACATTAGGAAACTAACGGGATCTGTAAATTGGGTAAGGGT
>BLSH010483580.1:66858-83774 GCA_018402905.1 Glandirana rugosa | reverse complement strand
ACCGACGTATTGACGAGGGTGGACACAATAACCGATGTTTGACGGGGTGGACATAATAACCGACTTATTATGTAGCCAATAACACAGGTGGGAGCAGTTATGCAGCCAGTATCACAAGTGGGGGCAGTTATGCAGCCAATAACACAGGTCTGGGCGGTTATGCAGCCAGTGACACAGGTGGGGACGTTATGTAGCCAATAACACAGGTGGGGGCCAGTTATGCAGCCAGTAACACAGGTGGGGGCAGTTATGCAGCCAGTAACACAGGTGGGGACAGTTATGTAGCCAGTAACACAGGTGGGGCAGTTTGCAGCCAATAACACAGGCGGGGCAGTTATGCAGCCAGTATCACAAGTGGGGGCAGTTATGCAGCCAATAACACAGGTGGGGGCAGTTATGCAGCCAATAACACAGATGGGGCAGTTATGCAGCCAATAACACAGGTGGGGGCAGTTATGCAGCCAATAACATAGGCGGGGCAGTTATGCAGCCAGTAACACAGGCGAGGGCAGTTATGCAGCCAATAACACAGGTGGGGGCAGTTATGCAGCCAATAACACAGGTAGGGGCAGTTATGTAGGCAGTAATACAGGTGGGGCAGTTATGCAGCCAGTAACACAGGTGGGGGCCGTTATGCAGCCAATAACACAGGTGGGGGCAGTTATGCAGCCAATAACACAGGTGGGGCAGTTATGCAGCCAATAACACAGGTGGGGCAGTTTGCAGCCAGTATTACAGGTAGGGTACATTGCAGAGACCCCCCCGCACTTACTCCATCCAATAGGCAAGCAGGATTGTTGCTGAGTTCGGCATGCTGAGAGGTGGGCTGTGAGTCTGCAGAGATTCGGCATGCGGAGAAGCGGACTGAATCTGCAGAGATTCGGCATGCGGAGAGCGGGCTGTCTCCCCTCGTCGGTCCCCGGGCGGTCATGGCCTCTGTGGGCGTGGGAGTTACGTCCGTTGCCACAGTGACTCGCCCCCGTCCACCACATCCAACCACAATGAGCCGTAGGCTCAGGGCAGCCAATCAGCCTGTGTGTGTGCGCCTGTTCAGCGCACACACATAGACTTTAATGGCTGACCAATAGGCTCACTACTTGGCTGTCATGTGAGGAGCCGAAAAAAAAAAGAAAGTCAATGTACCGACGCCACCTGCAGGAGGGCGGGGCTGACATTTTTTTTCTTCTTTAGCCAGCGGGGAGGCGGTGCCCAAGCGCCCCTCATACACCAGCCGCCACTGGCAGCTTACCAGTCCCAGCGATATTGCAGCTCATTATCTGATCACACACAGAGATTAGTCCACTCTCTGCTCTGCATCCAGGTAACTCTGGCTTTCAGCACACTTGGACTCAGTACTCCACATCCTGCTCAGGCTGTTATTACGCAGCAGTGGTGGTGCACACTGGACAGCAATGTGCACTCTCAGGGCTCCCTCATGGCAAGAGGAAGCTGTGTCCTATACAGTTTGAGAAAATGCAGCTCTTTCCCCTCCTCCGTGCAATCTTCCTCTGAGAAATGCAATTCAAAAGCTCTTGGTTACAGTAAAGTCTCCCTTCTCTGGACTATAGTTCCCACAGTTGCTTGGGTCCCTGCCTCTATTGAACCCTTCCTGCTCAGCAGCTCCCTCCTCTTACTGAAATAGATGTTAACCAGTTCAGCACCACAGGGCAGCAACTACAGAGCGGAGTTTCTCTCACTCTCTATTTTTAGCCAAGCACCTAAATGATAAAACTCCTTACTCTAACACAATACTAAGCTAACCCTCATTATATATACTCACTTTCTCATTTCTCCATCCTTCTTTGGGAGCATATGCTGATAAGTCAAAAATAGGGACATTTCCAGGGACTAGTGCTTAGTAGGGAAGTTGTAGCAAAAAAGATATATATATTTTCTGAAAAAAATGCAATGTGTAGTGTTTTTTTTGTTTTGTTTTGTTTTTTTTTTACTAATTTTCTCTTTTCATACTTTGCATACTTGCATTTTTGCAAGCCCGTGTAATAAATATAGAAGCACGCCGAGTTTTCTTTTTTCATGAGAGCAGACATCCAAACATGGTAAAACAAAATTAGTACTTTGTATGCATTTTATATAATTAAAGTGATACTAAACATACAATGCCTTCTATTTATGTATAAGGGTCATACCACTGTATTTAATTGAATATAAAAAGCATCCGAGTACCTTATTTTCTCATTGCTGTTCAGCGGTCATATGGTTTGCCGGGTCTTTCCGGTCCTCAGAGTAAGAGCGGAGGGAGGAGTGTCTAGTGCTTTCGACTATGAATCTATGTCTGCTCACCAATAATTGGAAGGTGTCAGTCACGTGACATGACACAAAAAAAGGCTTTCAAAATAGGAAATGAAAATAAATAATAGCAACAAAGGGTACTAAAGCTTACGTTTAAGATTATGTTTATGATGTTTTGCTGAGTAGGCAGTTCCTGTTAACTGACAATAGCTTTCATTTTGGTCACACTGTAAAGATATCTGAAGGAGGTTCTGACAATCAGAAGCTGTGTCATGCCCCTCCAGCCTGTGTCTATGATATGTACTGGAACTAACAGGATGGTTAAGCCCCCCATCAATCAACATCTTACTGTTTATCCTTCCCCTCAGAGTGTTTAACAATACGAGGACATGGAGGCGGAGAGAGGGAGTGCACTGTCATTTATATGGACTGTATACAACCACATGTGTGACTTCATAGTCACCTGGACTGCACAGATAAGATGGTCACCAGCTGAGTTGTAAGACAGAATTTTGCTTTTCTCCTCTCTCTACTTGCTGTTACCTCTGCTAGGATAGCACTGTCTCTACTAGATGTTAAACAGCCTGCCTCTGTTATTGCACACAGAGAAAAGAGCAAAACTTGGGGGGGGGGGGATATAACCATCTACACAGTCTATGTATAAGTGGGATTATTTTGCAGATAAAGGAGGGTATGGAGAAAAATATATGCTAACAACTCTCAACTAAAAATTTGTAGAGGGTGCACTTCAGCAATTTCACTGCTTGGTTCTCTAGCCATAGCCAGACCAGGAGCATGCTTAAAATGATTGTAAAGGCTCAAGATTATTTTACCTTAATGCATTCTATGCATGAAGGTATAAAACCTTTTCTTTGCAATAGACCCCCTAATACTTACCTGATTGCAATCTAGCGAGGTGCACAACAGCTTCGGCTCTAGGGACTCTCACTTCTCATTGGCTGAGACAGCAGTGGGAGCTATTGGCTCCTACTGCTGTCAATCACAACCAGTGAACCAATGAGGAGAGAGAGGGGATGGGTCGAGCCACGGTTCTATATGTGAATGGACACGCAGGACAGCAGTCCGGGCGAGCGCCTGCTCAGGAGCCCCCAAGCAGGCTGCTTGCTCTAGGGGCACTCTGCAAAAGGGAGGGGCCAGGTGCGCCACTGGGGGATGTGAGAAGAGGAAGATCTGGGCTGCTCTGTGCAAAACCACTGCACAGAGCAATGAGACCCTGAAACACCGCTGCAGCGTGCGTTCCACAGCCCAAAAATTACGTCACCGGATTGGCCAGATGCCTGATTGGCTGGTGAAACGCATTGGAAGACTTTCTGGTGATGTCCTTTCTCGTCTGTGGAACGGACGCCACAGCTGTGTTTCTGGGTTTCCTTGCAATTTTCAACTGTTTTACAAGTGTGTGTAATGGCAATGTTTTCACTAATTTTGTTAACTAAAAGCAGTATTATACTACGTAGGCTCCCCTTTTGTCCCCATGTATGGCATCCGAGGTATGAGGATTTGATACAATATAACTGAAGGAGAGAACTGGAAGAGTGGAGCAGTGAAGAAGAGGTGTAACTGACTAATACTGCCAAGACCTGGGAGGGTAATACCTTCAAGCTCATGGAGACTTTGTAGCTGAAAAGCACAGAGTCAAATACATCTGGCGAGTGTAAAAGAGTGTTGCATAAAGCACTAAGAGACCATAGGAGCTGCACTGGAGCACTTTTTTGTATGAAGTACCTTATGAATAATTTTTGAACAAAGAAAGATGGAAGATTTGGCAAAAGAATAAGGGAAAAAGAGAAGAAATGAAGTGTGAGAAACGCAGGTCAGATCATTGCCCTTTTCACAGACTCGTGACAAATAACTGGTCAACCTCACACTGCTTTGTCCCTGATAAGCAACAATGCCATGTATTGTCTTACCCTGCACAAAGATTTTCCAGCTTTTAGGACCACAATCTAGGTGCCAACAGACAGAGCAATTGTCACCCGGTTTAGTTAATTAAGCAATTGACCCTTTAAACCCCAAACTGCCACCAGATAGGATCGGCCTATCACTCGTTCACAATATTAGCAATAACAATTATGATTTTAAAATAAACATCTGTAAACACCTTGTCACCACAGACAGGCATATCCACAGAGATCTTCAAGAGACAGGGATTCTCTGCATTAGGGCCTTAGAGACAAGTTAACACTTTTCAAAATATTGTTTAATAATGAAAAAGTAAAACAGGTTGCAATTACAATATTTATGTAGCACCCTCTACCTAGGTAGGTGCTAGAATGAGTTTTTTTGGTAAGGAAATGTAAATTTAAGCAGGCCTAGCTGGCAGCTGGGCCTGCTTGTTTTGGTTTGTTGGGCTGGGAGTGGCTCAGAGTAGCAGCTGGTGACTCACATGAAGCATCACTTCACTGGCACCTCCCTCTTCCTTCTAGAATATTCTAGAAGAAGAGGAAGGGAAGAGAGGTGGAGCTGCTGGGGTGTCTCAGGGAGCCCTGACCAATCCCCAATTAGGAATGGCAGGGGGCAGGTCTCCTTGAAATACCTAGGGTCAGCCCAGCTGGGGGGGAGAGTTTGGGTGGAAGAACTGGGAGATGGAGTTCTAGGATGTTGGGGCTTTTGAGGGGGCTCCCCAGGCTGGGGGGGTGGCCTTGGGCCTGGAGTTGGGGAGTGGACGGGACCCTTGTACAAACCACAGGGGTGTCCTGGCCAGGAGCAGGAAAAGACAGTGGAGAGTGCTGCTGGGCAAGTCTCCAGGAGGGATCCACTGGTTGTCGGTGAGTGACATGCACAGCCAGGAACGCTGAGGAAGCATGCCAGAGCGAATTGGGAGGATTCAATCTGGAAAGGGTGTAGAGCCAGTGAGGACTGTGATGTTATGGGCAGTGGAGATAGGCAGCTGCAGTCAGGAGTCTGCAAGCAAGTTTGTGCTGGAGGAGACTGAAGAAGTGTGTACAAACAATGTACATAGTTTGTCCCAACCAAGTTGTTTTAAATCTACTGGGCATCCCATAAATTCCCTAGCCTATCCAAGTTCAATTCCCCAATAAAAATACAAAAACAAGCACATGGGCTGTTCATTGTCTATATGGTGATTGGGAAGTGAATGCCGGGCTGGGCAGGATGACAGGTGGACCACAATGCTCAGCAGCCCCTACGGGGTACTGCTACATTTGGGGACTCGTTCTGGGACCACCTGATCATGTGTGACTGCCAGCCGTTACCCCTAGCAAATGAAGAAGCGAGCCAGGGAACTATGTTTGTCCCACCAGTATTGAGGATTGAACCCAGGGGAAGGACTTGTGTGCTCTGCCTGCTATACAGTACCACAGTAATGAGTGTCATTGCCTATAGTAGCCAGCAGGAGTCATTGCCACTCGATGCTACCTGCTTACCCAGTTTCCCCAACCAGTGCTGGGACACTTGAGCTAATTCCTGCAATTCAGTCACTTGTTACCTTGTGCTGACAGCCGTGGACACGGCAATTGTGCCCATGGATTACAAATATGTCCAGAGCTCTGCAAATGCTGGGCATCTTGAACTTTTGCTCCAAATTCCTGCTCGCTACAGTAAAGTATGCCTGGAACTGTCTACTGTTGCCCGGGGCGATCAGGGTAAGTCTGTGGGTGCCTGCGGGTGGGTCTGTGTGGAATATGTTCCTTTCAGGGAAACAGGGGCTATCAACTTTGCTGTTGCTACTGGAAACCACCAGGAAAGTCAAGGGTCATCTGCCTACAGTTGCTTGGACACAGTCAATGCTGAGCAACATGCCTAAACAAGTCCTGCTAGCATCAACCTGCCAACTTCAGTTTTTCTAACAAGGGGTTACAGCAAAATGCTCTGGGAGGGACCTGCCTATCAGAGTCGCAGATGCCAGCCTGTCTGGAAGCGAGAGGGCGTCACCACACCCTGGAGGAGCATTCCCTACTAGCACCAGACACCACAAGGCAAGGAAAGATGAAGGAGGGTGGTCGTCTACTGCCAGTTTTAACTTGGTGGTCGGAACGGACACTGGTGGACACTGGTATTCGATTGGAGCACTGAGGAGGGTTTGCCCTGGGAATGATCAAAGGGACAGAGTGACTGTGCTTGCCATGTTCCGACTGCCAGATACTGTGGTCAGTGCATGGGTCCCATGTGGCTATTTCTGCGAATCACTAAAGCAGCTAGCATCTGCCCAGCCGGAGCCATGCTACTTCAATGTGGACCTGTTCTCAGGACTATGTCGTCTGCTGCCACGGAAGTCCCAGAAGGCCAGAGCGGGCCTGGAATCATCCCCTAAAGGCAGAGTGGAGTTGCTGCCTGGTGACTCCCCTGCGAAGAAAGAGGACATGGGGAAGGAGAAGGCTGCCATGACCCATAGCTTGGTCAGGGGCCTAGGAACTGTGAGCACTGCCCTGCAGGAACTAGTAGCCCCTGAAATGCCAACCGCTTCTGTGTCCCTCACCACCCTGATCCCAGCAGAGCCAGTGCAGAAGGGGAGTGCACCCTCAGGAGAGCTGGATGGGAAGTGTGAGGACAGAGTCATTGATTTGGGTTCACCCAGACTGCAGACCGAGTTTGGATCCCTGGAGAGGCTGGCAGAGTGGTCATCTACTGATGAAAGCTCAGAGGTAGAAGAATGGGAGACAGGAGGTACCCATGTCTTGGAAACACAATCTGAGGGTGGAGATGGACCAGAGTCAGTGTTGGGAACAGATGAAGCCCCAGGAACCCCTATCTCCAGCAGTCAACTTTTTCTGAACAGACCCTCCACCACCCAGACCAGGGCACCTATGTACAGGCAGGGTGTGGTGAGATCTACAGAAGCCTGTGTCTTGCCGGAAAAGGGGAGGCCTAAGGAACTGCCCAGGCTTTCCCAATTCCAGTGGGAGGCCCAGAGGAGGGTTGCCCTGTAGTGGGGTCTGGATTACCCCTATGTTCCTCCCCAGATCATAGACATTGTGGAGACCTCCCAGGGAGAGTGGGAGGAAGACATGGTCTAGAACTATTTGCACGTCTCCATGCTTCTGCGGGTGCTGGAAAGGGAAACCTGTGCCCGTTTTGTGGACATTCGCCAGGAATGGAGGCTGAAATGGGCCATCTACAAGGATCAGGTGCTCATTGCAAAGGCAGGACGGCCTACAAGGAGCTGCTCAGTCTCCGTCAGGGAAGAAGGAGGGGGCAGGAAGAGACTACCTGATCCCCATTTCTATGCTTGAGAGGACTGTGAGTGTACAGCCATCATAGAAAAAGCCACAGAGACTGCAGGGGAGTTGTAGAATTGTGTTTTTTTTCCTCCCTGACTTTGCAGGAACAGGCCAGCTGTCAGGAAAAGACAGCTATTCTGGGCGTTTTCCGCGGTGGTGCGTGCGCCTGTGCACGTTCGCGTGCGCCCGTACGCACACCCGTGTGCGTGCTCACGTGCGCGCGCACATGCCGGAGACGGCTCCAAACGGCCCTGTTTAAACCAGCAGGACCCAGCAGCCATTGCTGTCCATTGTACAGCGTTTCCTGCACCTGTGACCCCCGGTGACTACTGTTGAGGGACTTCCTGTTTCTGTGACCCCGGCTAACCCTCTGGACTTGTTGCTACCTGCCTGTATTTGACCCAAGTCTGGGGGGGTGATATACAAACCACAGGGGTGTCCTGGCCAGGAGCAGGAGAAGACAGTGGAGAGTACTGCAGGGCAAGTCACAAGGAGGGATCCACCAGTTGACATGCACAGCCAGGAACGCTGGGGAGCCATGCCAGAGCGGACTGGGAGGATGCGATCTGGAATGGGTATAGAGCCAATGAGGACTGTGATGTTACGGGCAGTGGAGATGGGCAGCTGCAGCCAGGAGGGTTGAAGAAGACTGACTGGGATCAGTAGTCCACCAATAGGGCAGCTAGCACTAGGACTTTATACTGCTACACAAAAATGGGCCCACGGTCCCTGCCTGTAATAAGGTATTCTGCTAAGGCCTGACTGAAGCCGGTGTCAGGCCTAACCACGTGCTAGCTGTGCCTGGGGGAGAAGTGTTGTGCAGGAGGAAGAGAGAGTGTAATAATCTGTCAGCAAGTTTGTGCTGGAGTAGAATGAGGAAGTGTGTACGAAGAATGTACATAGTTTGTCCTTACCAAGTTGTTTCAATCTACTGGGCATCCCATAAATTCCCTACCCTATCCAAGTTCAATTCCCCAATAAAAATACACAAAGAAGCACATGAACTGTTCATTGTCTCTATGGTGATTGGGAAGAGAATGCGGGGCTGGGCAGGGTGACAGGTGGACCACAATACTCAGCAGCCCCTATGGGGGAAAGGATTCCAATAAAATATTTACAGGTATTACAAAGAAAACAAAGAGACAACAAGGCAATAGCAAAACAAAAAGGGTTGAAAAAAATAACAATACTTATTAAGTCCTGGTTCAGCAGACTTCAATCAGTGAGAAAACTGGTATAGTGACTCTCATAAAGTGACAGATCTTCCTTCTTGTTTATGGTAATATGAGAGCTATCAACTACAGCACCCCTTTCTTTTTGCTGGGGGGGGGGGGTTAACAGAAATGATCTGACCAATCAAGTGGTTGAGGAGTGGCCATGGGATGTCACTGGGTTTACGACTGTTTTATGGCCATTCTCTACAAACTGTTTTTTTACCCATATTAATATCTTCAAATATGTACAGGTTGCATTCTGGAAACTGGCAGATTATTGTCCAGTATTGAATTTTGTGTACAGGGATACTAAATATGGGATTCCTCAGATAGTCCTGTCACCCAGGAAGTAGGAGACGGCTATCTCACCTTATTCATACTATAGCTTAATCACGTATGACCTCAATTTGTTTGGTATTATCCTTTCCATTCAAATATATACTTAATATTAATGTGTCTTGATCCTATCTGATTTTATGAATTGTGTGTAGAATTTTTGAAATTGTGAGTGAAGCAGGGGTCTCTGAAAGGTTGCTGCAGGCCTGATTGAATTTACGATAACCATTAGCCCAGGTGCCACATTTTACCTCATGCCATGTATTCCTACTGGGTTTGATTGCCCTAAAAACCATGGGTGACAGAACTGAAGAATTATGTGACAGTTTTATGATTGGTCAATCCCAATTCCCCCCCCAAAGGGAAGTGATAATCCTTAGATGTTTATGGTTAGTTGACACTGCCAGACCTCCTGCCAGAACCTCAATTAGATATTTGCAGCTCTGGTAAATGCCTGTGGACTGAAGTATGTTGCCACTAAGTTGAGATAACAGGCTCTTGAAATTCCAGACCTTTGCAGAAATGTTACTGTTACTTAAGTTCAAAGGTTATGGGTGTACACTCCTAGGAATTTAGTGCTGCAATTTGATGCTGTTCTCCAAAACTGTCATGGCTGACCAATGATTCCTGAACAACATGGCCGCCAGAAACATCTTTCCGTGTGCCTAGTAACATTGCAGTAGGGACTGGAAAGTCCAAGAGTGTAAAAAACAGGGTTTTTTTTTGTTATAGAAGAGCTAAATGTAGAATTATCCAGCTACAGAATAACAAGAATGACACGTTTTGACCATATGGGACATCATGTAGGTCCACAACAAAAACACCTGAAGATATTTCAATTTATGCAATGAATATCCATTTTTTAAGTACAACAAACCCTTTAAAGCAGAGAACACTGACTGAAACAGTTATCTAGTACAATTATAGGATAATAATGATACGTACTATAGCTATGGGTGGAGTAACAAAACCAGTGCACAGTGTATACATACTGTATAATGACGATAACTAGCTAAATTGTCTAACCATGCATTCCAAATATATAGCGGGATAGAGAATTGTTTGTTTCTCTTGGCTATAGTCAAGTAACATTTAATTAAGAATACAATATATTACAGTTAATTAAATTTACACATTGTTAATTAAAAAAGCCAGGCACCTCTCTTTCCCAAGGGTATATAATCTAAAACATGTGATTCTTTTCCGCATAATCCTATTGCTGTCTTTCTGATAATACGCTAAGCTCCCGCAGGCAGGGATTGTCTTTTTTGGTCTGGCTGCATGTATTTGTACAGCAATTAATACGAGCATAGTTTATATTTATTGTTTGAATACATCATAGAAAAGTAAATTAGTTGTAATCTACTATGCTGCTTTTGCCTTGTACCAGGAAAACAACTTTCATCATTTATTGCCAGAATCTTGTATACCAGTTATCTACCTTTTTCCTATGTATCAAGTGAGATTATATAGTAATAATGATGATAAAAATAATAAAAGAGGCAACACCCTTTGCACGCCTACATCCTCAGGAGGTATGGGCACCCCGAACATTCAAGCATACTATAAAACAACCATTCTGGACCAATCCAAAGTATGGTGGAACCCTTCACAAACTAACACCTGATTTCAGATAGAGAAAACTGTTCTGGACTCCCACCCCAAACAGATTCTCAGTGCTCTCCTTTTACAACATCACGGCATTCATACCTATCTTAGCACAGTCAACACCACCCTAAAGATTTGAAAGGCTGTCATCCATAGTACCAAAGGCATTCCATACTCCCTGCTCGCATACATACCTTTAGAGGCACCCCAGGTCTCTACGCCTAACATCTCCCTCTCTGAATGGGTCACTGCAGGCATATCTACTATTGGAAACCTATACGAAGGATCAATGGTCCTATCTTTCCAGCAAATGCAATCCAAATGGACTATCACATCCAAAGACTTCTTCAAGTACCTCAGGATAGGCTCAACTCTATCTAAAGTACAATGGTCGGAATCCCCATTACTATGGCTCTTAATAAAGTCCTTTATCCTACCCTCCCAACAACAATATGTAATATCACATACAGTATCTACAAACTCCTCACCAACACCGACCGCAACTAAAAGACTCAGACTCCGGCACATTGAGAAAAGATACTACAATGCGCCTATACCCCCCAGCAATGGTACCGTTCACTACATGCACCCTTGAAAATATCAAGATGCATACAACATTAGGAAAACGTTCAAAAATATATCACAACTGGTATCTCACCCCAGAAAAAATTGCCAACATCTACCCATCATCAACCAATCTTTGCTGGAGAAACTGTGGAAACCCAGGATCATCTCTACATATATGGTGGACCTGCCCAACCCTTACCACATTCTGGTCTAAACTTTCCAAACTCCTTTTATCCACTGTACCAATCCCTGTCTCCCTCACCCCACAGATGGTTCTGCAGGCTCTGGACATGGACACATGGCCCAGACTGTCATATACAGTTATATCCCATATATTCATAGCTACTCACTTAACCATTGCAAGGAATTAGAAACCCCCCCCCCCCTTCCTGTACTGAACTCCTAGCCATTTTGAACAACCATTGCTTAATGGAATATATGTATGCAAAAGCCCACCTCCGTATTCCTGTTCTGCAAAAAAACAGGAATCTTTGGCTTAAACACCCTGAATGCCTATCTCTCACATGAGCTCATCCTTATATGTTTGATCCCCATGTGCCCCGTCCACACCCAATTTGCCACCGCCCTGACCTCATCTCTTTTGCTTACAAATCATTTTTAAATGTATGTTTATGTACCTTAATTCTATTCTGAAGATTCTTATATGTATAGAAATGACCTATATACATACTTCCATTGATATTCTCGCTTGTACCGTTTTGAATGTTTACTTGACGATCCACTGTACAATGCAATACTCTGTTCTCTCACAAAACTTCAATGAAACTTTATAAGTGAAAAAAATTTAAAGAAATAAAAGAGGAACAATATTCGCAATAATACAAATAACACTTTATAGACAGACAGTATTTAAATAATAATATAAATAATATATCATTTTTTAAAATGCAGCAAGAACCACAAAAAAACATCAAAACATGGTAGAATACAGTAACAAACTTCAGTATGAAAAACACTCTAAAAACAGTGTTTTTATAATACTATAGTACTGATGAGAGGAGAGGGATTTTAAATGGGGCTGCGGGATTTTCATGGTACCATCATGAACTCACAAATATATTTAGAAAAATACAGACAGAGTATGCGTTAAAAAACATAAATATTTGACAGTGTTCCCAGAGTGATGAAGAAATTGATCTCCTATCCTCAGCCTGTGTTTCTCTACATGTTTTGCAGTGGGTCCACTTCCTCAGGAGTGTGTACAGGTTTACAGGAGGGTGTTAATACACTAGGAACAATAGCAAAAGGAATACACAATTATAGATAACACATCAAAGGTATACATAATTAAAGTGCATTAACATCAATTTTATCTAAAAAGTATATTCATGTTTCTCACTGTACAGAGCGCTCAGCTCAAAGGTTGGAACACACTGATGTATATACTGATGAGTGAATTAACCAATGTTCACTTAGCCCTTTATCTAGTAAATCCATTAAAAAGATCACCTCACTTCAACTTCAAATGTTAATTGCATTGAATTCAATAGGGATTGAATTTTGATGGTTTTCTGGGCAAACCTTTATGACCCAAATACATTCACAATAACACCACAAAATACAAACACACGGCAGGGAGGGGAACCTTTTTATCCTTTTCTAGAGAAACATAGAAAATACACAAATCTTTTTCATGGTTTTGTGAATGCTTTAAAGTTGTACATAATGTTACAAATATTTTTACTTTGGCATCGCATCTTGGAATGGATATTTTCTTTCGACTACAATTAGCTTTGCTTACAGACAGCAGCAGAAGTGCGGGAGTTCTGTGAGTTCTGGGAATGAATCAACTACAAGTACCATCATCCTGTGCGGATGTCGGCTTGTAGTTCTCAATGAACTACCGCAGTGCTGTTGATGTCTGATTTATGGGCAGACAGCTTACACTGACAATCTGCAGGAGTCCTGCATGGTGCCAGCGATCTGCTGATCACTGGTGCAATGCTTTCCAGGCTCCTAAAAAAAAAAAAATAGAAAATGAACATTTTTTTTACCTGCAAAAAAAATGTGCATGTATTATTTCTTTTAAAAGGTGAACTTATCCTTTAATACGCAAAAATGCCTAAAATGTACTATACATTTCCAATATGTACAATATGATTGTCCATGAATGCATTATTATTACATAATAATACAAAAACAAGACAAAATAAAATATAGAACAAATTAAATTAGATATACAGTGAGTCTGCTCGGTTCAATACCTTAGAATTCTTTACAAATTAAAACTGACCTATTCAATTATATTCTGTAGTATAGGATGCATGTTGCAGGGGGAGATGCACTTGCAGAGCCCCTCCAACGATTTCTTTTTCTTTTTTTTGAATAAGGAACCCAAGGAGGATAAGGGAGGGGAAGGAGAAAAAAAGGGAGAAAACAGAAGAAAAAGAGAAATAGTGGAAGAAGACTGAAAGGAAGAGAAAAAAGAAACCTTTAAAACACTGTTGTGTACCACTATATTTGCGTCCTCTGCATCTACAAATTTGTAAGAAAAGTCTGATATCTTGCAGTTAACGTAAAGTGTACCCACTGTATCCAAGTTTTTTTAAAGTGAGCTTCCTGTCTCCTCAATGAAGCTGTAAGTTCCTCCATGTGCATTATGTCATTTACTGCACTAATCCAATGATGCACAGTGGAGCAAAGGGGGATTTCCAAAGTATACAGGCTCTCAAAACAGTGACAAAAAATGTGCAAAAAAATGCCAAAATGAATATGTCATAAAAACAGAAATAAAGTGCCAAGTGTTTAAAGTGTCCAAGTTAGCATTATAAACCAGGCAGGGAACAATGAAATTACAGTTCCGGCTCCAATGTTCAATAAATTCCAACATATAAAGTGTCCGTGCTATATGTGCATAGGGGTCTATATCATATGTCTTGATTGTAGACCATGAGTATAAATGTCCCCAATGTGTACCACAGTGTGTGGTGTGACCTCCGATGATAACCACCAAGTGAAAATCCACCACCAAATGTGCAGAGCGCTTACCAGAAGGTAGGGAAATTCACATATGAAATGGAGATTATTTGGTGTCCGGCTGAATGGTCCACCGTCATCTTCATAAAACTAATCCATCATCATAATTCTCATCATAATAAAGGAAATACAGCACTTCCTTATGCTCTTCAAGTTCAGCCCTTCTCCTTGGAGAGAAGGGCTGAACTTGAAGAGCAGAAGGAAGTGGTGTGTTCTGCACAGGCTGGAGTCAGAAGTGGAGAGGAGCCAGGCCTTCCCTAACTAATCCCCTGCAGCTGCTACCGAGCCGAATCTTACACAGGCACAGTCACAGAGCACAGAGCAGTTCTCTGCTGCACCAATTAGTCTGACTTACAATTTGGATACTAATACCGTTTGGAGTTCCTGGATGATCTTTTTGGAGTGGAATGCTGTATTTCCTTTATTATGATGAGAATTATGATATTGGATTCGTTTTATGAAGATGATGGTGGACCATTCGGCCGGACACCAAATAATCTCCATTTCATACGTGAATTTCCCTACCTTCTGGTAAGCGCTCTGCACATTTGATGGTGGATTTTCTACTTGGTGGTTATCATCGGAGGTCACACCACACACTGTGGTACACATTGGGGACATTTATACTTATGGTCTACAATCAAGACATGATATAGATCCCTATACACATATAGCACGGACACTTTATATGTTGGAATTTATTGAACATTGGAGTCGGAACTGTAATTTCATTGTTTCCTGCCTGGTTTATAATGCTAACTTGGACACTTTAAACACTTGGCACTTTATTTCTGTTTTTATGACATATTCATTTTGTCATTTTTTGCACATTTTTGCCACTGTTTTAAGCACTGCACTATACATTTTAATTTCTAATTGCACAATTGGTCATTTGGAGTGCTAGCTGCTGCTTTATTTTACTCTACTTTATTTTATTTTCTAGAAGCGCAGTATTTTATGTTATATATCTATACAGGCTCTCGTTGCATTTAAACGATGTCTCACTAAGGCTGGGTTCACACTAGTCCAATTCTCGGACCGACATGAGGAGCACAAGTCGCATTACGTCACAAAAATAATGATTCCCTATGAGAGCCGTCTTAACTGGTCCGACTTGTGTTTTTCAAAGTCGGACCGACTTTGAAAAAGGTTCCTGTACTACTTTTGTCTGACTTTAATCCTACTTCAGCCCATTGAAAGGCATTACAGTCGGATCAAAGTCGGATCAGTGTTCTCACTGATCCGACTTTGGCATGCGACTTGTGCTCTGGGGATCATGAAGGGGAACGCCACGCCAAATTTAAAAATTAAAACTGGCATGGGGTCCCCCTCCAGGAGCATACCAGGCCCTTTGGTCTGGTATGGGTTTTAAGGGGAACCCCATGCCGAAAAAACGGCGTGGGGTCCCCCCCAAAATCCATACCAGACCCTTATCCGAGCACGCAGCCCGGCAGGCCAGGAAAGGGGGTGGGGACGAGCGAGTGCCCCCTCTCCTGGACCATACCAGGCCGCGTGCCCTCAACATGGGGAGTATGGGTGCTTCGGGGCAGGGGGGAGCTCTGCGCCCCCCACCCCAAAGCACCTTGTCCCCATGTTGATGAGGACAAGGGCCTCTTCCCGACAACCCTGGCGAGTGGTTGCCAGGGTCTGCGGGCGGGGACTTATCGGAATCTGGAAGCCCCCTTTAACAAGGGGGCCCCCAGATGCCGGCCCCCCACCCTATGTAAATGAGTATGGGGTACATCGTACCTCTACCCATTTACCTGGAAAAAAATATGTACAAAAAACACAGTACACAGGTTTTTAAAATATTTTATTAAATCAGCTGTGGCGGTCTTCTCCCCTCTCCGGTGTCTTCTTTCTTCGGCTCTTTTGCGGGGTCTTCCATCTTCTGAGGGGTCTTCTTTCTTCTCCTTCTCTGCGGCGTCTTCTGCTCTTTTGCCGGTCTTCTCCGCTGTTCTCTTCCCTCTGTTCTTCCTCTCTTCTTCTTCTTCCCATGTTGAAACGACGCCATCTCCTTCACGAATGCTCTCTCCGCTGTGTGCTGTGCCTTATATTGGCATGGGGCGGGGCCACCTGCTGACATCACCAGGAAGGCTCCGCCTCATATGATGTCACACCCTGGGGCGGGGCTGTGACATCATAGGGACGGGGCCTTCTGGGTGATGTCAGCAGGTGGCCCCGCCCCATGCCAATATAAGGCACAGCACACAGCGGAGAGGGCATTCGTGAAGGAGATCGCGTTGTGTCAACATGGGAAGAAGAAGAAGAAAAATAAGAAGAAGAAGAAGAGAGGAAGAACAGAGGGAAGAGGACAGTGGAGAAGACCGGCAAAAGAGCAGAAGATGCCACAGAGAAGGAGAAGAAAGAAGACCCCTCAGAAGATGGAAGACCCTGCAAAAGAGCTGAAGAAACAAGACACTGGAGAGGGGAGAAGTCCGCCGGAGCTGATTTAATAAAATATTTTAAAAACCTGTGTACTGTGTTTTTTGTACATATTTTTTCCAGGTAAATGGGTAGGTGTACGATGTACCCCATACTCATTTACATAGGGTGGGGGCCGGCATCTGGGGGCCCCCTTGTTAAAGGGGGCTTCCAGATTCCGATAAGAAAACGGCCAGAAGAGGTGACAGGAGAAGGGAGACAAGAAGGAGAGAAGAAGAAGAAGAATAAAAAGAAGAAGAAGAAGGGTACAACTGTGTTGCGCTAGAGGAAGTGCTTACGGGAGAGGCGACACACGACACGG
>BLSH010483580.1:52839-66848 GCA_018402905.1 Glandirana rugosa | reverse complement strand
TCGCGTCGTGTCAACATGGGAAGAAGAAGAGAGGAAGAACAGAGGGAAGAGGACAGTGGAGAAGACCGGCAAAAGAGCAGAAGATGCCACAGAGAAGGAGAAGAAAGAAGACCCCTCAGAAGATGGAAGACCCTGCAAAAGAGCTGAAGAAACAAGACACTGGAGAGGGGAGAAGTCCGCCGGAGCTGATTTAATAAAATATTTTAAAAACCTGTGTACTGTGTTTTTTGTACATATTTTTTCCAGGTAAATGGGTAGGTGTACGATGTACCCCATACTCATTTACATAGGGTGGGGGCCGGCATCTGGGGGCCCCCTTGTTAAAGGGGGCTTCCAGATTCCGATAAGTCCCCGCCCGCAGACCCCGACAACCACCGACCAGGGTTGTTGGGAAGAGGCCCTTGTCCTCATCAACATGGGGACAAGGTGCTTTGGGGTGGGGGGCGCAGAGCGCAGATCAAAGTTGGACCGTTTTTTTGTCGGATAGTGTGAACCCAGCCTAAGGGGTGTGACCGGATGGGAACGAGGCAGCAAGTGCTTTCCTGGTGCTCCGTATCCATCCTGCCTTTATGCAGGATTTTAGGGGCTTTTTCACCTGGCTTGCCCACAATTTCAATGCGGGACTACGTCTCTGAAGCCCTGGACATGTCGACTGCAGCTTCTAAATTGGCAAAACTGATGCCGCAGGATCAGCGCCAGAGTAGTTCTCTAAAAGGCCCGGGGCAGGGCTCCGCCTCTGCCATTTGCCTCCTGAGCAGCAGTCACAGCAGGCCAAAAAGAATGCTGCCAAGATGGATAAGGCAGCCCTTGCGGCGGCTCATAGCCCTGGATCATCCCCGCCCACTTCTCCAGGCCTGGACACTGCTCCGGAGGCTATTAAAAGGCCCATCCTGGAGGCAATTGATGCCAGGAGGGCTGCAGTCATGGTGAGAATAGATCACATGGCATGTGAATGCACACTTATCAGGCACGATCTGGGCAAGATCCATGGCAGGCTCACCACAGCTGAGGACAACATTTCTGAAATGGAGGATGTTTCCCACACACATGGATCCCACCTGACTGAGCTGCAAGATCTGGTAAGATCGCTACAGCAAAGGGCGGATGATGCTGAGGACAGGTAAGGATAGGAATACTATGAGGGTGGTGAACCGACCAGAAGGGGCTGAGGGGGCCAAGCCAGTTCTTTTTGCTGAACAATGCTTCAAACAACTTCTCTCTTGGAGACTTACCTCCCACATATGTGGCGGAGAGGGCCCATCGTGTCCCCACAGGCGCTCGCCCCCTGGTGCCTTCCCAAGACCCTTCCTGGTTAGATTTCTGAACTACAGGGACCGGGATATGATCTTGGCAGAATCCAGGAAAAATCATGACCTCTGCTATGAAAATACTCATGTTATGCTATTACTAATAACTCGCAGGAGGCTTGTGAGTGGCTGCACAGGGAGCCTTAATGTCCAACTAGGCATGTACTCAGTATCCTGAACATTGACCAATTTGCTGGAATTAATACTCTGCTGCACCAGTTGTGCCTTGTGATCTAATCTATAGTTTGCTGCCAAAGGTAGTTTAATGGCCTTCTTTTGCACACTTAGATACATATTTCTCTTTACTCCCTCATGAGAACACAAGAGGGCATCAGCATCCAAGTTGGGCAGTGCTCTATGGCTAACTATCCTGAACTGCTCCATACTCCTGTGACACAGGTTTACCGACGAGCACCCAGGACAACACCTAAAACTGTAGAACTTTTGGGACATTCGGTTGGACCTACAGATTTTCTTTTGTTCCAGTTTGGGATTAAGCCTCATACAGGACTTTTTTTGTTTTATCTGGTTCTGGTATAATGGCAGGGAAAGACAAGGTTTACTTGGCTCACCGGTTTCCAATACTGGATCGGATCAGTGGAAGGGCCATCCTCTGCTTGAGTACACTCACATAACATTCTCTGTGTTAATTATTCCCTCCTGGCCTACATTGTTTGGATCAACATGCAATGGTGACCGCAGTTAGACAGGTATCCTGGAAAATTAGGAGGCTGAATAACAAGTATAAACAGGCATCAGTGTTTCAATACCTCAGGCACGTAAGGCCGCATGTCGTCGTTCTGCAGGTGACTCAACTGGATGGAAATAAGGTACTCGCAGTATGCCGGCTGTGGATTCAGAGAGTGTTTCACTCCACATACTCTAAATTTGCAAGAGGTGTCTCCATACTCATTAGCAAGGCCATCCCCAATACCATTCACCAGGTGATCTCAAACCCCGGGGGACGATATGTGGCAGTGGTGCTTGATATATGCTATAATAACCTGGTACTAAACAATGTATACTTGCCTCCACCATTTCAGGTACAATTGTTAAATGACATGCTTGCTAAGCTGGCCCCTTATGCCCATCTTCTCCTTATACTGATGGGAGAATTCAATGCGATTCTGGACACGTTGGACACATCTAATCCGAGCTGAGGGAGATCGGCAGAGTTGGGATCTTGGGCCTTGGTGACTGGCCTTGGACTGTGAGACTTGTGGAGATGGAAGCATCCTATTGACAGATGCTACTCCCACTTTAGCATTTGGCAATGCAGTCTTACTACCCTTTATACAAGAGATTAGTTACTTAGCGGGAGGTATCTCAGATCACAGCTCTCTCTCTCTCACCCTGGCTTTTAAACTGGGAGGGGGGGAGGGATGGAGAATCTCACCTGGCTGGTTACAGATAAACAGGTAACAACCCATCTACATCAATCCATTACCTCTTATTGGGCACATAATGATGACACTGCAGAGCAGAGCCAGCTGTAGTATAGGATGAATTTAAGGCGGTGATTAAAGGGGAAAGTATTTCTGCAATTAAAACAGCACGTACAGATCACAAAGCAGAGATTAATCTTTCGCAGGCAAAAGAGAAAGAGTGTACGGAGGAACAGTTCCCATTCAGCTACTTCTTATACTGAGCTGCTGGAGGCCAGGCGACTTCTTTCAATGCATTTTGCCAATTTAACACATACTGAAGCTGATCACAGAGCAAATTCCTTATTTGCTGAAGGGGATAAAAATGGTAAATTGCTTGCTATGCTTGTGGCTGACTATCATCCAATTACGAACATTCCATTCATCCGGCGGCAGGGGGGAGACTTGGTCTCAGAGCCCGATACCATAATGTCTGAGTTCATTGATTTCTTCTCTGCTCTGTATGCTCCCATTCCGGCATATGACTTGAATGCTTTGGACTCTCTGCTTGAACTTAATCTTTCAGAATTGTCTGAGGCAGATAGAGATACCTTGGATGCAAAAATAACCACCAAGGAGATAGAGAAAGAGCTATTTTTGCATTTCTCCCACACAAGGCTCTGGAACCTGACAGGTTTCCTGTAGACTTCTACAAGATCTATGCAGACCTCTTTGCCCCTAGACTTAATGCACTACTAGATCATTGCCTTGAAAACCACAGACTCCCAGATTCCATGTTAGATGCCTATATGATACTCTTTTTGAAACCCGGAAAGGATCCCCTTGAATGCTCATCATACTGCCCCATTGCCCTCCTAAATATGGATCTGAAAATCCTGACTAAGGTTCTTGCTACTAGGCTTGCTGGGGTCATATCCTCCCTGGTTAACATTGACCAGACGGGTTTTATGCCTGGAAAGTCTACGGACACCAACTTGCGGAGACTTTTTACTCACCTACAATTACCCACCATGGATTCACCCAGGAAAATCATAGTGTCCATCAATATCAAAAAGGCCTTTGATTTGGTCGATTGGCACTATATGAATAGAGTATTGGAGTGGATGGGATTCGGCCCTGGGTTCAGGAAATAGATCTCTATGTTGTACAGCTCTCCCCGAGTTGTGTGCAATACGATTAGGCCATTCCATCTCTCGATTTCCTAAAGTTAGCAGGGGCCCCAGGCAGGGGTGCGCTCTTTCCCCCTTCCTGGTTTCCCTCACTATGGAATCATTAGGGTCGCCCTTAGATCTGCACAGGATGTAGAAGCCACTAGAGTGGGAAACATTAAGGAATGCCTGGCTCTTTATGCAGATGATTTACTGTTGTTCCTCAGGGATCCCAGGAATCTCTGCGGGCAGCACTAAACATTCTAAACAAATTCACTGAAAGCTCTGGCCTAAAGGTCAACTGGGCCAAATCATCTATTTTACCAATAGATGATGGAGCAAGGGAGGCGGCAGATCCCAACCTTCCACTGCAGTGGGTTTCCTCCCTCACGTACCTGGGGGTAAAAATCACTGCTAATGTCAGTGGTTATTATACACAAAACTTAGTACCCCCTGTGACTTTCCTGAAGCAGAAAACTCAGGCCTGGCAGAAACTGCTTTTGTCATTAATAGGGCGAGTCAATTTACTTAAAATTAAAATTTTCCCGATCATACTCTATATCACTATTTCCTGAGACATGCTCCAACATGGGTGCCCAAATCCTTCTTCAAGAAACTAGAGGGGGTTACTGGCTCATTTTTATGGGCACCTAAATCACCTAGAATAGGGATCAAGGTGTTACAAGAACCTACAGGACAAGGGGCTCTGGCATTGCCTGACTGGAGGAAATACTATTTAGCAGGTCAGATGGTGTTTGCCCACAGGTGGTTAATAGCGGATGATGGGGACTCGGCAACAGTCTTAGAGGTTGCACAGCTGGGGTCATACGAATCCTTATGCTTAGCATTATATAGGGGGACAAAATCTACCCCCCCTTACTCAGACTATGAAAGCTGCCATCAGAACTTGGGAGGAGGCAGTTAGACTGGCTTGTCCCAATTTTCTTGGGATCTCCCCCTTGGCTCCTCTATGGATGAACCCTAAGCTACCCCACTTCTTTTCCTTCTTGGATACAATAGTGTGGGTGACTAAAGGAGTTAAAACATTAAAAGACGTAACTAAAGACGGGGACCTGTTGACCTTCGATCAGTTAAAATCCAGACATGACCTTCCTAACTGGTATTTTTTTAGGTACCTTCAACTTTGCTTTTCAGAATCAGTTCAAGGAGGTAAAGGTGGAATCTCTGCTTTCTGATCTGGAAGGTATGCTAATGCAGGAGGACCTTTCTAAAACTCAATCAGTAACTTACAAGGAATTCTTTAAAAGGCAGATGGAGGCGGTCATTAGATGTAGGAAGCGTTGGGAAGCTGAGGAGAATGACATCAAAGGAGATGATTGATATGACATGTGGGAACAACCATTTAAACATCTTGTATCAGCAAGAGATATATTAATACAGTTTAAATTCCTACAAAGGGTTTACTATTCCCCCATCCAGACTAGCGGTTATTTACCCCTCTGCTCCGGCTGAGTGTTGGAGATGCTCCTTCTCCCCCAGCAGCAGACCATATATTTTGGGGATATCAGCAGATACAAACATTTTGGACTGAGGTAACCACGTGTATTTCTGAGTTTTTAATGGATTCTATCTCCATGACAATTAGGGTATGTTTGCTTGGCCTGGTGGAGGAGGTGGTTCCTTCTAGGGCCCACAGAACACTACTCAATATTCTGTTGTTCTATGCTAAGAAAGCAATACTGCTGCATTGGAAAAAGCCTGGGCCCCCAGGCTTGTCATTTTGGAAAGGGTTGGTGAACACTATGATGCCTTATTATAAGGCAACTTAACTTACCTATGTAGGGGATGCGGGAAAAATTTGACAAAGTATGGAAGGCTTGGTATGATTCGGATGTCTCAGTAGGATGAATAGCAGGTGACAGATCCATGGGTACCTACTGAAGGTCTGTGGCCAGTAATGGAGATTTACTAATCAAATACGGAGAGTGTACAGCAATAATGGATCACTTTGTCCTTGTATTTTAAGGGTTCAATGTAATATGGACCTGGGGTTGTATGGGACCCTTCCACTTTGGTTATCCTAAATGAGGACTGGGGCGGATATATATGGTTTATGCCTTGAATATTCACCAAGAACTGAGTGAGCTGTGTGTTGGGTTGTGGGGGGTGTCTCACTAGAGAATGTCAATATTCTTTTTTGGAAAGAGAGCTAAGGTGTAGCAAACAGGCTGGTCATGGACAAGTGAAAGGTCCATAAGATCTTCAATCAAAGCACATACAGTACATCCTGCCAGTAAGATCAAATTTGAGGGCAGGTCCAAAAAATATAATGGAGCTTTCCCCTGTCTTCTCCACATCACCAACAGATGGAGTCGACACTGACAGTAGGAAACTCTGTGTAGTCTCTCTGAAACTGTATATCATCTAATCAGTAGCTTCTATGCTGATTCCTGCAGTCTCAAAGAAATAAAAGATTTGAGTATAAAGTAAAATATAAAGTCTCTTTGGTGTGCATATAATGTCATATTCAGATCTCTTTCTCATGCTGGGACGAAAGAGGGAATAAAAAAGTATGGAGGAGCAACCAACACAGAGTATGTTCTAAAGAGGCCCCTTCATATAGGTGGACCAGCAATACAGAGGTGCTCAAAGATGGTAGTTATATCAGAAAGCTCAGATCATAAAGATATCAAAGAAAGGTAATGCCTTAAATCATTTGCTGTGACGGAAGGGGTGGTGAGATCATGGATTTAATATCAGCTATAGTTTTCCAACCACCCGTTTCACTAAAATCTAGTACTCTAAACTTCCCTGCTTCTCCAAATTAATGAAGTATAGGGTCTTATAACCCTGGTGAAAAATCTGGATTTCCAATCACCGGTATTGTAGGTGATGTTGACATGGAGTTTATCAGCCTGAAGCTATTCCTCAGAGCACCACATCAATTTCCTGCATTCCCCCGTTTCTGTTAAATGGCGCCCCATGCCCCCTCTGTGTCCTGTAAGCAAGGGAGAGAGGGCAGCACTGCTGCAGATGGGCACAGTTCTGAATTGAAAGTGTTTGATGGGGAATTTGCTGGAAAAATATGATTGTGGAAGGTTTTTTACATTAATGCAGAGGATACATTAAGGTAAAAAACATCATGCCTTTGGAGCTATTTTAATCACAGCTACAAAAAGCAATTTGAGCTTACTTTTTTCTTAACAACAATGGGGTCAATTCACTAAGAGTTAAATAACGGCCAAAAAAATGTGGTAAAATAACACTTGTGGTAAATTAGTTGTGAAAGCGCAATTCACTAAAAATTGTTGCGTTAAATACCGAATGCAGTATTTGATTTAGTGGTAATTGCCGCATTATTTAATGTGGTAATTTACTGCACTGAGCTGGTTGCTAAAGAGCGGCCCAGGAAGCCAGCTGCCAAGTACTTAACAACGGAACGAGGAACCTGCTGACAGCTAATGAGTCATCTGTTGTTAAGGATGTGGCAGCTGGGTTCCCAGCCCGCTTCTTAGCAACCAGCTATATGTAAAAAAAAAAAGCACGTGAGACCGCCAGCAAAATCCTGGTGTTAAATATTGCATGTTCAATAATTTATGCGAATGAGTCATGTGACTGCATTATCACATGCAGTAAACATTAGTGAATTGACCCCAATGTATTTTATCAACCAGTGGCTTTTAAATGAAGGGTATTGTGCCCATGAATTAATGCAGCAGTTGTTTTATCTCCTGAAGATTATTCTTTCATGACTGATAAAAGTCAGCGGCTACAAATACTGCAGCTGGTGATTTTTAATAGTAGGACACGGCAATGCCGTAACCCAAGCCAACCTTTGGATTGGCTGTTGGGTGCAGCTGCCGCCATTTCTGGTAAGGGAACCTTTTGACTTCACAGCCGGTACCCTACTGTGCATGTGCGAAGCGCGCAGCGCTTTCTAATTAGTCCAGGGGCGGAGGAAGGAGGAGGGGGGCGAACTTCCGAGAAATGGCGCCGCGGCCCTGTCTCCCAGAAGTGGAGAATGATACCTGTCAAAAACAGGTACCTGTTCCCTCCTCCCCCCTGAAAGGTGCTAAATGTTGCACCGGGAGGGGGGGGGGTGGAGACGGATAAGCGGAAGTTCCACTTTTGAGTGGAACTCCGCTTTAAGATACAACAGGATAATAATTGTTCAACCATTCAACATGTTTTCAGCAAGGTTTACTTCCATTTAAATGTGGTTACATCAAGTACTGAGGTTCTTTCAGACCTCATGTACACTGAAGCTGATAAACGGACGTTTAGGAGCAGTTGGGCATTTTTTTCAGCAGCCCCTGAACTCTCCTCGGTTATCTTATCAGTACATATACACACAGTCATTTATAGTTGTTTACAGGCAGTTGAGGTTAGAAGCATTTTTTAGAAAGCAAAAAAATGCATTCAGAATGGTAGTTCAGGGGCATTTAAAATGCCAAATGCTTGTAACAGCATGTAAACGCGGTAACTGGCGTTTATAAGCATTTTTGTTTATAGGTGTTTTCAATAGAGAATCATTGATGACCATGTTTAATGGTAAAAAATAAGGATGGGCCGAACACCCCCCGTTCGGTTCACAGCAGAACTTCCGAACAGGGGAAATGTTCTAACCTGAACAGTGAACCCCATTGAAGCATATGGGAACTGAACAGACAAAATCAAAAGTGTCCATTTTGAAGGCTTATATGCAAGTAATTTGCTATGAAAGGGGTATGGGGGTCTGGGTCCTGCCCTGGGGGACATGTATAAAAAAAAAGCTTGTTTTTTCAGGAGCAGTAAGTAATTTTAATGATGCTTAAAGTGAAACAATGAAAATCAAAAATTCCTTTAACCACTTCAATACAGGACACTTATGCCCCCTTCCTTCCAAGACCAATTTTCAGCTTTCAGTGCTCTCACACTCTCCAAACAAAATTTTTATCATTTTTTTTCACATAAATAGAGCTTTCTTTTGGTGGTATTTAATCACCACTGGGTTTTTCATTTTAAGTGAAAAAAGAGCGAACATTTTGAAAAAAAAAATACTTTTTTTTAGTTTCCATGATAACATTTTGCAAAAAAAGTAATTTTTGTTCATAAATTTGGGCCAAAACCTATATTGCTACATATCTTTGGTAAAAATAACCCAAAAAAGTGAACATTATTTGGTCTGTGTGAAAGTTATAGAGTCTACAAGCTATGGTGCCAATCATCGAAAATTGATCACACCTGATGCACTGACGGCCTATCTAATTTCATGAGGCCCTGAAATGTCAGGAATGTACAAATACCCCCCAAATGACCCCTTTTTGAAGTAGACATTCCAAGGTATTTAGTAAGAAGCATGGCGAGGTTTTTGAAGTTGTATGTTTTTCCCACAGTTCTTGGGAAAATTAAGAAATTATTTTTACACAAAATTGTCATAACAACAAGTTATTTCTCACACACAGTATATGCATACTTACAAATACACCCCAAAATACATTCTGCTACTCCTCCCAAGTATAGCGATGCCACATGTGTACGACTTTTTCACAGCCTGGCCACATAGAGAGGTCCAACATGCAGGGAGCACCGTCAGGCGTTCTAGGAGCATAAATCACACATCTAATTTCCTAACGACCTATTACACTTTTGAAGGCCTTGGAGCACCAGGACAATGGAATTACCCACAAAATGACCCTATTTTGGAAAGAAAACACCCCAACACATATTCTATGAGGCATTATGAGTCTTTTGTAGGGTTCATTTTTTTCCACAAGTCTTTGAAACACGTGGAAAGAAAATGAAAACGCTTTTATTTTTACACAAAGTGGTCAATTTATAAGATATTTCTAACACATAGCATGTACATAGCAAAAATTACTCCCCAAAATATATTCTGCTACTCATCCCGAGTATGGTGATACCACATGTGGGAGACTATTACACAGCCTGGCCACATACTGAGGTCCAACATGCAGGGAGCATCATCAAGCGTTCTAGGAGCATAAATTACACATAAAATTTCCTAATGACCTATTACACTTTTGAAGGCCCTGGAGCACCAATTAGTCCATTAGCAGAGTGGCGAAAATAGGAGGACATCATATGACGTCCACCCAGGATGGGGAGTGCACCTTGCCAGCGTATTATTACAATACGCTGGTAAGGAAGTGGTTAAATAACCTGCCTGGGGTGGTCCCTGTAAAGTGGCACATCTGTGGGATGTATAGGACATGCCGCAGCAATGATATTTATAAAGGAAAAATTGTAATTTAAACTTGCTTGCGGCTGTAATGTATTGCCGACTCCCGGCAATATAGATTTAAAAATATGCAAAAAATCGGTGTGGGGTCCCCCCCAGTCCATATCAGGTCCTTCAGACTTATAATTTTTTAAAAAAAAAATGGTATGGGGTCCCCCCAAAATCCATAGCAGACCCTATCTGAGCCTGCAACCTGGAGGTCAGAATGGGGGGGCAAGTGAGCACCCCCCCTCCTGAACCGTACCAGGCCACATGCCCTCAACATGGGGAGGGTGCTTTGGGGCCCCCCCAAAGCACCTTGTCACCATGCTGATAGGGACAAGGGCCTCTTCCTGAAAAACCTGGCCGGTGGTTGTCCGGGACTGCTGGAGGGGTGTGCTTAACGGAATCTGGAAGCCCCCTTTAACAAGGGGGTGCCCAGATCCTGCCCCCCCATGTGAATGGGTATGGGGTACATCATAACCGTACCCAAAAAGTTTGGGTTCAGTACCGAACTTGACCCGAACTTTACCCCGAACCCCATTGAAGTCAATGGGGACCCAAACTTTTCGGCACAAAAATGACTGCAAAAAAGTCCTGAAAAGTGCTAGAGGGCTGCAAAAGGAAGTAAAATGATTTTAGAACAATAATCTGTCCCTTACAGCACCAGCAGGAACCTGACCCTATAGGAGTAGGCGATGATTTTAGAACAATAATCTGTCCCTTACAGCAACAGCAAGAACCTGACCCTATAGGAGTAGGCGATGATTTTAGAACAATAATCTGTCCCTTACAGCAACAGCAGGAACCTGACCCTATAGAACTAGAAGATGATTTTAGAACAATAATCTGTCCCTCTAAGCAATAGACTCTACCTAGTCCAGTCAGATCGCTCTGTAATGCAGGATGAGATGTTATTAGATCTGCAATCTGTCCCTAAAAGCAGTAGTAGTAGTAATCTCTACCTAGTCCACAATCAGATCGTTCTGTAATGCAGGATGAGATGTTATTATATCTGCAATCTGTCCCTCACAGCGCCGGCAGCATCCTCTCCCTATACTAGCCAGAGAGCATGTGACATGCAGCACTAAGTGACTCCAGCTGGGTCTAAAGAGGCTGGGTCACATGATGCACTGGCCAATCACAGCCATGCCATTAGTAGGCATGGTTATGATCGCTTCTAAGGACAAAGATGGCTGCCCTGCAGCTATTCAACAGACGGGATCAAATAACAGAACCCGAACCCAAACTTTTTTCAAATGTCCGGGTTTGGGTCCGGGTCATGGACACCCCAAAGTTCGATACGGACCTGAACTTTACAGTTCGAGTTCGCTCAACTCTAGTCACAAAGTAAAAATCACAAGAGTCAGTTTTTGACAATTCCTTTATTAAAAAAACAAAGTGTCCGGCAATGTACATCCACCGCCAATCAAGCCACCTGACGGACCCAAAAAATAAGAAAAAATAAAAAGCGCATCCACCTCTCTCAGAGGCTATCCACCGAATGGGCTAACTTCGGCTTGACAGCTCTTATATTGGCAAGGACACACCATCATAAGGGGCAGGTTGCAGTGGAGCACCACGCTCCCCCCCTGTAGGCATGCTAACCCCGGTCTGACTTGGCGGGTTGGGTACACACACCAAGTGATTTTGCTACACTTGCTCCACAGACTATTCAAGGTAATGTGTCATAAGTTTCTTTTGTTCACTACACTCTAGCCAGACACCATTTTTTCATAACAATCACATTGATACAATTTTGATTTGATCACATATCCTTTCACTTCCCAGTGACACCATCACATTCCTTGCACACATTTGCACTTGTGGTGTTTCATTCATACTAACTATCCAACATCACTGTCCTAGCGACACTTCTTACATGCATACATATATAATTATTTACAGATATTTGAAGTGATGAATGATGTCCCTGGCCTGCCACATTGCTCACTGCCACTCCCCCTATCCACAACAATTGTAAGTATGAGTGGATGCTACAGCATCCCCCTCATCTTACATCTTTCATAATTTTGGTCTGACTCCTTGCCTATTTTTATACCCTTTAGATATATTTTTTCTGCTACTGCTCCTGATGAGTGGCGATTCGGCCACGAAATGCGTCGAGCCCAAGACACACAACATATGCTTTTAAATCAATCTATACTGAAGGGAAGTCCGATGGGCATTAGATATCCCCCCTTTCATCTCTAAAGGATCAGCGTGGCTCCGGGATACAGGTGAAGGAGTGAAGGGAGGAGAACGTTGAACGGCCGCAGCCAGCTCCTTTCCCTCTATTGTGAAGGAGGAAGCCGAACATCTAAGGACCTATATGAAGAAATCCCAGAAATCCCAGGAGTGGAAGATATGCGATAAGTGACTACACTGATTCCTGATTCTGAACTAATTAAATGTTTGGATAGTGGGAACTGTCTGTACTGTTTAATAGTGGATATGACCTAGGCAAAATAGCCTGCTGATTGCATAGGAGAGAGAGGCAGAGATGGAGGGAGAGTGCACAAATAATAGGATTCCGGTGGATGCCTGTGAAATCAGTAGGCAGTAGACGCACAGAAAGAGTCTGATGGTATGACACATAAAAGCGTTTAAAGACCTAGTAAAAGGAAGAAGAGCAATTGGCACTCCTTTATGTATGTATCTGGGTTCCCCATAATCATATAAATCCCACTGAGAAAACTAAGATCAATTAAATAAGTATAGACCAGGAGGGGTGACTATAAAGCTACCTGAGTTGGTCTGCGAAAACGTCCCTATGAATACAGGGAGAGAAGAAGAAGAAACTGTGTAGTCGCTGGGGAAAGCGGAAAAATATTGAAGGTTTATTAAAATACACAATATATCGAATAAAACCGCGCTACCTTGACCAGGTTAAAAAAAACCCTAAAGGCGACAGGAGGTGTTTTTTTTTTTCTCTCCTCCTCCCTCCCCTCCCCCGTCAAAAAGGGGAGAAGAGGAGAAGGAGAAGAGAGGATGGCGACAAGGGGGAAAACAAATAAAGGGGGAACAAGTAAAATTAACCAGACCACCTCCAGTCCAGGAGGGATTCAAAGATACATGGCCACAGAAAGGAGCATAACAGAGAAGGGCAGCCCTGCCCGAGGAGCAATGGGGGGGCATAATGAGGGGGCAACCCCGATGATAGGAAACAACAGGAATACCCCCCAAAAAATGGAAAAGGGCAAAAAAGGCAAGTAGAGGATCTAAAGAAAAAAGGACATACAAATCAAACAGTTATAGAGGGACAGGATAAAGAGGATCAGGTAAGCCTTCCCCAAATTAAGGAGGCCTTGACAGAAATGTTAACAAAGATGGAGATCTCATTAAAAAATGAGATGGGAATGATAAAGACTGACATTAATCAAGTCTTGCAACGGGTAGAAGAGACAGAAGAAAGATTGGATATAAATGAAAGATTAGAAGAACTAAGTGAACAGATGAAGGCACTTCAAAGAACCAATAGAACAATTATTTACTGGTTGAAAGACCAAGAAAATCGCAGCCTTAGAAGGAATCTGTGAATTAAAGGCCTATCTGAGAAATATAAGGATGAGGAATTGAGAGGGCTGATGCAAGATCTTTTCAAACCCATACTGGGGAAGGGTGATTTGGAGAAGATAAAAATGGATAGGGTCCATAGGATCACATGAAAACGGTGAAGCGGAGGGGATATCCCCAGAGATGTCATAATATGCTTCTATTATGCAGAGGAGAAGATACTAATAATGGAGAAAATACGGAAAATGTCGGAAATCACCTATAAGGGAGAAAAGGTACAGATATACTCCGATCTGTCAGCAGAAACATTGGTGAGGAAAAGATTACTTAAACCTCTTACAGAGGCTATGCGACAAGCAAACATAACGTATTAAGGAAGATTCCGACGCTAAAAGAACCAGAAAGTTGGTCATTTATTAACAAGATAACCAAGAAACTTCACGGAAGTAGACAAGTGAATCAAGAAGATTAG
>BLSH010483580.1:7927-36202 GCA_018402905.1 Glandirana rugosa | reverse complement strand
TTCGGTACGGACCCGAACTTTACAGTCCGGGTTCGCTCAACACTAATTATGAATTATAATAAGCTATTATTTTTTCAAATGTTCTTCCTTATTTCTGACTTTTGCAGTGTGGGACTGTATATATGCATACTGTATGTATGTGTGTGTGCATACTGGGTGTGTATATACTGTGCTTATATTGTATGTAAACACACAGTATACATACAATATACATCCAATATACACACAGTATATACACACCCAGTATGCACACACACACACATACATACATACAGTATGCATATATACAGTCACACACTGCAAAAGTCGGAAATAAGGAAAAACATTTGAAATAATAATAGCTTATTATAATTTATAATAAGTAAAAATGATAAATTAATAACTTATTATTTCAAATGTTCTTCCTTATTTCCGAATTTCGGAAATAAAAAAGAATATTTGAAATAATAATAAATAACTATTAAATATAGGTATTGAAATTTTAACTTAAGGGGGCTGAATCATTTTGCACGCCCAATTTTTCAGTTTTTTATTTGTTAAAAAAAATTGAAATATCCAATTAATTTCGTTCCACTTCATGATTGTGTCCCACTTGTTGTTGATTCTTCACAAAAAAATTACAGTTTTATATCTTTATGTTTGAAGCCTGAAATGTTGCAAAAGGTCGCAAAGTTCAAGGGGGGCGAATACTTTTGCAAGGCACTGTATCAGCAGCACATCCCTATATATAATATTGAGAACAAAATGAAAGAGCAAGAAACAGTTGGGACTTTAAAGGTGCTGATCAAATCCCCTCTGAACAACATATTCCCTACCCCTGGTCTAGACCATACATTCCCACTGAGCCCATCCTCCCCCTGCATCAGATGTCTACATATGTAAAAATCAAAAGAGGTAATACAGTGACGTATGGTAGGAGCACAGGCAGGTGGATGACGCTGAATCCTTCCCAACGCAATTCATCCTATTGGGTTTCCTCGGGGGACTGTAGAGACACTCGGATGCATAGTAATTACACAATTAAACAAAATAATCAAATACTGTACAATAATATACAAAATACAGAAATATACAAAAAAAAATATACATATCATTCATGTATTGCATAAATGTACCCACATAAATGTTGCATAATCGTACCTAATGATGAGATTGATGACTCCGTAAGCTACTTCACAAGGAACAGTCTAAGGCCCCTCCCCCATGCAGGGCTATGAAAGTAAATAAATAAATAAAAGAGGACTGGTTGGTGCGGTCACCCCATTGTTCACAGACAGAAAATGGCCCGGTGGAGATGCCAGTAATCAAACTATAAAACATAGTTAAAAAGCAGGGAGTTAAACACCCAAAATAGAGACATTACATAGCCTGCTAGACATCAGTAAATAATCCAGTGTGATGGCACGTATTAAGGGGGGAACTCACATAAATCTATAGGTGAGGGTTCTTGCACATCTTGAGATAGCTGCCACCGCTTAAAGTGGTTGTCAACTTGTGACAACCACTTTAACCTACAGGTAAGCCTATGATAAGGCTTACCTGTAGGTGCACTGCATATCTCCTAAACCTGTACGGTTCAGGAGATATGCAGTGTTGAAGCTGTGCCGAAGTCATGTTGGCACATGTGCAGTGAAGGGACAGCCTGTGTGCTTTTCCTCCACTGCGACCGTGCAGTGACTAGCGCCTTCCGTGCGCATGCGCGGGAGTGACGTCACGCGACTCCGGCCAGTCACAGAACTGGAGTCGCGGCCCCGGAGGGAAGAGGGGCAGAAGATGGATGCGGCCTGGAGCGGGGACATCGCTGGACACCGCAGGCTTCGTTTGTAGGTAAGTGGCACATAATGGGCTACTATGCGATACATAGTAGCCCATTATGTTTCTACTTTACAGGGGGACATAGAGGAAGTAAACCCCCCCTTAATTCAGTCAAAAGGGGACAAAGAGTATCGGAGCAGGAGCGGGTAGAAGGAGCGGGTAGAAATGTACAGCCAAAGAAACCCCTATGGTGGAGCAAGGGAGGAACATAATCAATAATCCCCCATCCTTGCACAAACCAAGACATCCTGAAGACAAACAGGCCAACAACATAACCTTACAATGAAGAGAACAAAAGTAACTATGTCTCAAGGACCAGAATGCTGCAAGACCCCGTATGTGCGCTCTGGAGTGAGAGTGAGTCCGGTTACATCACTCATTACCCGAGTGGCCAAGTGATAACTGATCTTTATCGAAAGCCCTTAGCTGCTAATACTATTCTTCACGCTAATAACGCCCATCCAGAGACTCTCAAGAGGAGTATTCCATATGGACAATATTTAAGACTGAAAAGAAACTGCAGTAGCCATGATACTTGTATTATGCAAGCGGCTAAGTTAAGAGATCGCCTTTTGAGACTAGGATATAGTAAGAAATGTCTCAGAAGGGCCTTTAACAAAACCAAAACCAGATCCTGGGAGTCTCTCCTTTTTTCTCGCCCTAAATTGGCCCCTCCGGAATCTGCTTGCATCATTACTCGGTTCTCCTGTGGTTCCAGTGAGGCCAGAAATATACTGCAACAACATTGGCATCTCCTACAGGATGATCCAATAGTAGCCAAATATGTAGGAGAAAGACCCTCAGTCACATATCGTTGGGCTAAGAGTTTGAGGGACCATCTAACACGCAGTCGCTATGTAAGCCCTGTCACCACTCTGCCGTGGGCTAAACCCAGAGGTACAAAAAATGCGGGGATTGTAATTACTGTAGCTGGGTCTGGCAATCCAGAACTATCAAACTCCCAAATGGCCAACTGTGGACCCCTATGGCTCTCATTGATTGTAGAACCATAGGGGTAGTCTACTACATGGAGTGCCTTTGTAAGGCATTTTATGTGGATAAGACAAAGAGAACTTTTCACAATAGAATTAGAGACTATGTTTATGAGATTGCCAATGGAAAGCTAGAATCAGCTATTAGTTGACATATTGGTCTTTATCATAACTTTTTGGATCACCTTTAATTTTTTGCCCTGGAACACATAGGGGAATCTGAGAGAGGTGGCTACATAGACAAACGTCTCTTACAACTTGAAATCAAATGGATTTTTCAGCTGGGGGCTACTAAGTTCCCAAGGCTCAATGAGAACATTTTTTAAGCCTTTTTTATAGGAGGATTAATTCCCTTGCCTTCCTGTTATAGGCTCATATTTATCTGTGGGTCTCAGGCAGACAAGGGGTTTGCCCACCATGACCTGGGTGACTCAAAAGGCTTTGAGGTTGGGCTATCTGATGATGCTGTATCTATTTCCTCAATGGGAATGATTGTGGTCTCTTTAGATCACTTTATGGGTTCATATAAGTTCTTCTTCCACTTTTTATAAGGTATTGGCTTTTAGGGACCTATGTGGGTGGTGTGGTCTGATCAGGACCTGAGAGTGACACTGTGCATGCTTCTGCATGCATTTGAAATGTGTGACCCCAAACCGTTCGTGATTACTTTTCTGGGGTTATCTCTAGGGGGTTTTTCACTCCCCCCCTGCGAGGCCCTGGTATCATCGTAATTGTTATCTGTGTTTTTATGTTAATCCAAACTTTTGTTTTTTTGATGGTTGAAGGGCTGACTACCATTTTTTTTTTCAGTCAACTTTGGTTAGTGATCTACATAAGCTATTTAATGGGTTTATTTATGCCCAGAGGACATTTGGATATGCTGTACACATTTATATTATATTGTTTTGGTTTATTTTTGGTTTGGGATCGCGGCGGGACATTGTTTTGGCTGTTGGCTCCCTCCCCTTGTTGCTTCCCTTATCATTCCCTTCCTATGCCGATGTCAGGGCTGAAGGGGGCGGGCGATCTCACGCACGGGGATTGTGGAGCCTCCGGCCAGCCGCTCCGTCCCGCCATTATCAAGCATGCACAGCAGTCGGCACCTTTTGTGTCAACCTGAGAGGTGGCCGGTGCATGCGCAATAGCATGTTCCACGGTAAAGTCACCTGTTGATGCCGCACAGCCGGGGCACCCTACCCCGCATTTTGACGTGAACACTCCTGTACATGAGAGCCTTAGTGGTCACGGCTTTGGCAGGTTGATTTAACCAGACTCACTCTCACTCCAGAGCGCATGTACGGGGTCTTGCAGCGTTCTATTGGTCCTTGAGGTATAGTTACTTTTGTTTTCTTCACTGTAAGGTTATGTTGTTGGTCCCTTTTGTCTTGAGAATGTCTTGGTTTGTGCAAGGATGGGGGAATACTGATTATGTTCCTCCCTTGCTCCACCTCAGGGGTTTCTTTGGCTGTACATTTCTACCCGCTCCTGTGCCGATTCTCTTGGTCCCCTTTTGACTGAATTAAGCGGTGGCAGCTATCTCAAGATTTGCAAGAACCCTCACCTATAGATTTATGTGAGTTCCCCCCTTCATACGTGCCATCACGCTGGATTATTTACTGATGTCTAAGATAATTATGTAACATCTTTGATTTTGGATGTTTAGCTCCCTGCTTTTTACCTATGTTTTATAGTTTGATTACTGGCATCTCTACCTGCACATTTTCTGTCTGTGTACAACGAGGATGACCATACCAACCAGTCCTCTTTTGTTCTGGATGACCACGCCATCTAATCAGGGGTCACCTATGTATCAGCTATAACAGTTAAAGTTATACTCCTGGTTTGGGTATAACTAGCATTTTCTGGATTCCCATAGCCCTGGATGGGGGAGGGGCCTTAGACTGTTCCTTGTGAAGTAGCTTACGGCGTTTTCAATTTCATCATTAGGTACGATTAGGCAACATTTATGTGGGTACATTTATGCAATACATGAATTATGTGTATACTGTTTTTTGTATATTTCTGTATTTTGTATATTATTGTACAGTGTTTGATTATTTTGTTTAATTTTGTAGTTACAATGCATCCCAGCGTCTCTACAGTCCCCTGAGGAAACCCAATAGGGCGAAATGGGTTGGGAAGGATTCAGCACCATCCACCTGCCTGTGCTTCTACCATACGTCACTGTATTATCTCTTTTGGTTTTTACATATGTAGACATCTGATGCAGAGGAAGGATGGGCTCAGTGGGATGGGGAATATATGGTCTAGACACTCTGTTTTAGTCTACTGACCTATTTTGGCAGAAATACATTTTAACATGTATCAAATAAAACTATTTTTTTAAATCACATATTTGGTTTGATATGTTTTTCAGAGGGGGTTTGATCAGCACCGTTAAAGTCCCAACTGTTTCTTGCTCTTCCATTTTGTTCTCAATATTAAAGTAGAACAATAGCAAAACTTTTTTTCAATGTGTATAGAGCAAGGTAGGCCTATAACCCCTGTTAGATTTTTTTTTTCGCCATTTGTGTCCCATTGCAGAGATTTCCTTTCACTTCCTGTGCCATTGCCAAACAGGAAGTGAGAGGAAATCCCTACAAATTAAGACAATTCCTTGGGGACCCCAAGGTCACCAGAACTAGTGTTCCCATTGAAAGATTTCCCCTCTGTTACTTTTCTGGGGGCAAACCACAATTTGGGATTTTCTGTTGCTTTCAATGATAAGGGTAAACAGGACAAACAGAGAGGGTGATTATCCTGAATAAGAACACAGAAAGCAATAAAAACTGACAGGGGTTCTCATTCCTCTCCACTCTATCGGAAACTAAAAAAGTTTTGCCTTTAGTTATACTTTAAATGCTGTCTCTGTCCCCACAGACATTTTTCTTCTCTTCCTTTTCTATCCGACACCCTTTACCTGGATAGAAAGAGTAAGAAATCTGCCTCATAGAGGAAACAAAGTACAGTCAGGTATTATCCTTCCTAATTTTAAAATCTTGTTTTTATTTCTAATTTATTTCCCCTAATTTCCTGTTCTGTCTGACACACAAAATAGACACAAACTGAGGCTATTTTGACTTACCGTAGTTCCTGCTCGGTCTAAAACCTATATAATAGACAATAAGTAAGGAGAAATCTTCTCAGTAGCTAGCAAGAAAATCTTTACTTTGGCTCTCAATCTGCCTTAAACCCAACATCGATCATGTTGTCCAGAGATGACATGATAAACAATGGACTGGCAACGTGTGGAGCCGCACCAATACCAATCAAACCAGTAAAAAAAAAAAAAAAATCAGTTTATTTCTTCATTTTCCAAAACAAATGAGAGCTGCAAAATATGCACCATGCCTCTTAGCAAATACCTTGGGGTGTCTACTTTCAAAAATGGGGTCATTTGGGGGGGTTTGTGCTACCTTTACATTTCAGGGCCTCCAAAACCGTGATGGGTACTGAGGAGTAAAATCACCATTTTATGCCCTTAGAAAGCCTGAAGGCAGTGATTGGTTTTCGGGGTCCTGTACGCAGCCAGGCTCCCAAAAAGTCTCACACATGGGGTATCCCTGTACTCAGGAGAAGCAGCAGAATGAATTTTGGGGTGTAATTCCACACATACCCATGGCTTGTGTGAGCAATATAACATTTCAGTGACAACTTTGTGTAAAAAAAAAAAAGAAGTAAATAAAAATTGTCATTTCCCGGAAATTTGTGGAAAAATATAAAATATTCCATGGACTCAACATGCCTCTCAGCAGATAGCTTGGGGTGTCTACTTTTCAAAATGGGGTCATTTGTTTGTTTTTTGGCTATCTGGGCATTTCATGGCCTCCGAAACCTGGATAGGTAGTGTGGGGTGAAGGCATATATCTTTGCCCTTAGAAATCCTGAAGGAGGTGATTGGTTTTCGGGGTCCCGTATGCGGATAGATTCCCAAAAAGTCTCGTACTCGGGAGAAGCAGCAGAATGTATTTTGGGGTGTCATTCCACACATACCCATGGCATGGGTGAGCAATATATAATTTCATTGACAACTTTGTGTATTTTTTTTTTTTTGTAATTTTTCAATCACTAATGACAAAAAAATCAAATATTCCATGGACTCAACATGCCTCTCAGAAAATAGCCTGGGGTGTCTACTTTCCAAAATGGTGTCATTTGGGGGGGGTTTGAACTGTCCTGGCATTTTATGCCCAACATCACCCACTCTTCTAACCACTTGATCCACCAAGTCTTTTCTGACACTTTTTGTTTACATGAAAAAAATACTTTTATTTGCTAGAAAATTACTTTGAACCCCCAAACATAATATATTTTTTTTAAAGCAGAGGCCCTAAAGATTAAAATAGTGGGTGTTACAGTATTTTTTTAAGAAAGTATTTGCACAGCAATTTTTCAAACGCTATTTTTGGGGAAAAAAAAACACTTTTTTGAATTTTAATGCACAAAAACATACTATTTTGCAAACATACAAATTTTTGGTGAAATATAAAAGTTTATCTCATGCCGAGTGCATAGACACCAAACATGACATGCTTTAAAAATGACGCACACCCGCGAAGCGGCGACAAACTATATACATTTTTAAAAGCCTTAAAAAAGCCTTTACAGGTTACCACTTCAGATCTGCAGAGGAGGTCTACTGCTAGAATTACTGCCCTCGATCTGCTGTTCGCGTTGATACCTCACATGCATGGTGAAATTGTTGTGTACATACGACACGAGACTGACGCTTGCGTCCATCTTTGCGCGCGTGCACGGGGCACAGGGGTGCATTTTTTTTTTAATTATTCATTTTGCTTTTTTATTTTATTTTTACACTGTCCCTTTCATCTTTTTTATCATTTTTATTTTTATCACAGGGATTTTAGATATCCCCTATGATAAAAATAGGTATTGTCACATATTTTTTTTTAAATTTGTGGTCTACTAAACTCTAGATCTTTCTCCAGCCCTTAAAGCATCTGACCACAAAAAAATCGTTGTGATAAAATGCTTCCCCAATTTCCCAATTGCGCTGTTTATATCTGGCGAAACCGAAGTCACAAAATGCTCGTGGCCTCTGGTTTTTTAGGCCATGGAGATGATTGGAGTCATTCTAGTCTTCAATCAGCTCTATGGTCAGCTGGCGGTACCACCAGCTGCATTCTCACATTCCCCGGTGGGACAGGATAGCCTGAGAAGACCAGCAACACACTAGTGTGTCGCTGGTCCTTGTTGGGCATATATTGTAATGTTCTTTTTTTCATGAAAAAAAAGAATCAATCAATGGGTATGCCCACCATTAGAAAACCTCCCTTCATCCTCCCACTTCTAATGGTGGGCATAGCCACTTTTTAAAAAAATATACCGGAGCATAGGGGTAATCCGCCCCAATTTCCACCCACTGCCCCTATGCTCCGGTATATTTGCTCTTTTTTTAACTGTGGTGTTGAAATCACCGCCAACAGCGCTGGAGTCGCTGCTTTATGAATGGTGGGAGCAAACGCTTTTGCTGTCACCATTAATAAATCAGAGCTGCAGCTGAATGGTGTACCTGAAAAGGAATAAACAATTAATAAAACACAGTAACTTAAAAAATAACATACCTGCTAAGAAGTAAAAAAAAAATGATAAAACGCATTAACAATAAAACATTACAGGTAAGCAGTAACAAAAAAAATACATACCTGCAAAGAAAACATGATAAAAACAGTAACCAACAGGTATGCATAGAAAATATTAACAATAGAGAGAGAACAGAGAGAGATTAGAGAGAAAACAAGAGAGAGAGAGAAAAAAGAAACATACTTTTGTTTTTGTTTTTTTTTTATTTTATTTTTTGTTTTTTTAACTTTTTTTTATTTTTTTGTTGTTTTAAATTTTTTTATTTTTTTGGGAGTTTTTTTGGTACGCCTTTTTCTTTTTTGTAACTAAAAATTGGTTCCAGGTTTGGGTCTCTCAAAATGCACTGGCATCTTTGGAGACCCTATGTCAGTGTGCCTATCGCTGTGTCTGCTGCACCCTACCCTAATAATTCACTAATGTGTGATAGCGTTCAAAACAGTCATTGATGCAGAGACCAGGCTGGTCAGGACAGGTTTTGCAATAACTGTGGGTGTCACGCCTGTATCCGCGTCGTCTGCAGACACAACATCTCTTTTGGGGTGCTCTGTGGCCTGGGGTACCACGGAGGACACGTGGAAAGTGCCTCCCATGCAGCCGGCTAACTGCATTCACATTGTGAAGTGGGGGTGCAGCACCATCTGGATACAGAAGGGCTGTGACGATCTCTTTCATGAATTTGAGGAAGGATCCTGTCAGTCCTGACGCTCTGTATAAGACATGAGCGTTCAGCAAAGCCAATTGAAAAAGGTATAGAGACACTTTTTTGTACCAGCGTCTCACCCTACGGGCAATTAGGTACGGTGCCAGTAACTGATCATTGAGGTCCACCCCTCCCATATTTAGGTTATATTCGTGGACACAGAGGGGTTTCTCCACAAGACCAGTCGCCGTAGAAATTTGCACTGTCGTATCTGCATGAAGGGAGATCAGAACGAAAACATTCCGATTGTCCCTCCACTTCATCGCGAGCAAATTATTACACTTAGCGCAGGCTCTCTCCCCCCGACTAAGACGGGATTCTACAAGCCATTGGGGGAAGCCCCAGCGATTAGGTCACATGGTGCCACATGCGTCAATCTGATGATCAAACAAGTGACTAAAAAGTGGCACGCTCGTGTAATAATTGTCCATGTACAACCCCTTTCCAAATAAGGGTGACACCAAGCTCCACACAATCTTGCCAGCGCTCCCTATGTAGTCTGGGCATCCTTCTGGCTCTATGTGACTAGTTAGCCCTCATAAACCGTGAAACTATGTGTATAGCCTGTGGCCCTGTCACAGAGCTTATACAGTTTGAAACTGTATCTGGCACGCTTGCTGGGAACGTACTGCTTGAAAGCAAGACAGCCAGAAAATTTAACCAGGGACTCGTCCACTCACACAACTTGGTTGGGAATAAAAAGTGTGGCGAACTTCTGTTTGAAGTGGTTTATGAGGGGCCAAATTTTGTAGAGCCGGTCAAATTCAGGGTCACCCCATGGACGACTGAGTTCATTGTCACTGAAGTGCATGAACCGCAAAACCTGCTCGTATCGTGCCCTGGACATGCAAGCAGAGAACACGGACATATGGTGAATTGGGTGAGTGGACCAATTTGACCGCAATTCAGATTTTTTAGTTATGCCCATGAGGAAGGAAAGACCCAGAAAGGTTTTAAATTCTGGAACCATGATTGGTTTTTAGTCTCTGGCAAGTATAAAATGGGGATTAATGGCGATGAATTGACCAGCATATAAATTGCTTTGGTCCACAACAGATCTATAGAGATCTTCAGTGAAATACAGCGAATAAAATCAATGGCCATAAAATCAGCTGTATTCACCGTGATTCCGGGTTGGGCAGTGAATGGGGGAAGTACGGGCGCTGCATCAGTGGGGGGTTGCCAATCAGGGTTTGCAAGCGCGTCAGGAAGGGCACTATGGGTTCTGCAGGCCTGTGTTTGTCTTCTTCGTGGCTGCGGGGCATTACTCGTGCTAGCCACACCAGCTTGTACTGCACTTATGGGACTCGCCACGTCACCATGTGATACTGCAGTGCTGGTTCGTCTACGTCCAGGGGGTACTAGGCCGCTGGTGCTTGCCAGGTCACCAGAACGGGTAGCGGCACTAGTACTGGCTCTCTGCTGCATACGAGAGCCCTGCGGTTCTTGCACCTCGGCGACAGCAGAACGGGGTCTGGTACGCCTGGCTCTAGCAGGGACCACAACTCCATCGTCAGAGCTATCTGACAGGGTACCGCTGCTGTCTACAGGTTCATATGCTGAGCCTGATTCTGACAGTGAGGCTTCCCCATCGCTCTCATCTGTCAAACTCAGCATATTGTAGGCCTCTTCGCTAGTGTACGTGCGGCCAGACATTTTGGACTTTCTAAATTTGAAACGTACACTAGCGCGACTCACAGGCAAAAAAGGGCACCTGGTTGTCAGAGCCTGCTTCAAACGCTACCAAATTCACTGTCAGAATTCACAGGGATCGGGCGTGATCTTTGTGAAGGCTGCAGATATGTGTGTTGTGTTTTGTAAGTGACAGCACTCTATTGATCCTGCACTTGGGTGGGCTGGGCTGGGCTGGGCGGAGGGGCTAAACGCAGGTGCTAGCAGTTATCTGGGCTGATCCCGCTAACACTGCGTTTTTTAGAATACTAAACTAGTGGGGACGCTAATATATATCTGATCAGATCGCAGATATTGATCTGATCAGATACTACAATAATATCTAACACCTACCTAATGTTTGTGTGTGCGTGTCAGAGTACCTCGCTAACTGGCCCTGCCTGGTGTTTACGCTGACCCTAAAGCACACTAAAACCTAACTGGGGTCACCGCCGGGCGATCGGGGGTTAAAACCTATAAAAGGTAAATAAAAAAATATACAACGGGTAATCTGATTGAAAAAAAAACTATCTGGCTAGCTAGAGTCACCTGTGACACTTGTATGGTGATCACAGGTGACAGGGGGCAATCAAGGGGTTAAAAACTTTATTAGGGGGGGTATTTTCACCTAACTAGGCCTACTACTAACCTAACCTCACACTGATTTGTGTCACAAGGGTCACAAGTACAGTGTTTGGTAAAAATCAGATCGCTGCACTATATGACACTGTGACAGGGGTGACAGGGAGTGAAAGGGTTAACTGGGGGTGATCAGGGGGCAATCAAGGGGTTGAATGTGCCTATGTGACCTGGTGTCAGTGTTCTGTTTGTGCAACTCACGTTTCTGATGCTCCTTCTTCCTCGCTGAAACCGAAAAGGGCTTCAGGGAGGAAGTGGAGCTTACTTCCTCTGCCTCTGTTTACATTACAGAGGCAGAGGAGCCCTATCATTGGCAGGACCAATCGGAAGGGCTAGGCCAAAAATCATTGACCTGGCCCTGTAGATTGATCGGCCCTGTGTTGAATGGCGCTGTAGCGCCCACGCCTGGAGCGTGCGTGTGCGCCCTAGGCTCCTGATCGCGGCCGCCATCATATGACGGCGACTTGCCTAATAGAGCCACCTTGTCGCCGTCAACCTGCGGTTGGCGGTCGGCAAGTGGTTAAACCAGTTGTAAAGCCCGCTTGGTGATTTTTACCTTCAGGTAAGCCTATAATAAGGCTTACCTGTGGGTAAAATGAATATTTCCTAAATGTGCACCGTTTAGGACAGTGGGTCTCAACCCTGTCCCCAAGTACCCCCAACAGGCCATGTTTGCACTTTTTCCTTTATCTTGCACAGGTGCTTTAAATCAGAGTCAATGGCTTTTTTTTGGACAGCTGTTTTTTCTAAGAGAAATTTCCAAAACATGGACTGTTGGGGGTACTTGAGGACAGGGTTGAGAACCACTGGTTTAGGAGATATTCCCCCTGATGCAGCCAGTTAAGTCACTGGCGCATGCGCTCTGAAGGTCCAGCATACATGCACGGGAGTGACGTCATCGCGGCTCCGAATAATCATATGGCCGGAGCTCGCGTACCCGGAAGATGTCTGCCCTCTCAGCAGTGACATCACAGTGCTGGAGGGTCTCGTTTCAAGGTAAGTATTTCATAATGTGCTAGTATGTGATGCATACGAGCACATTATGCAATTGCCTTATAGTTTTTTTTTTTTTTTTAACCACTTCAGCCCCGGAAGGATTTCACACTTTAGGACCAGAGCCCTTTTCGCGATTTGGCGCTGCGTCGCTTTAACTGACAATTGCGCGGTCGTGCGGCATTGTCCCCAAATGAAATTTGCGTCCTTTTTTCCCCACAAATAGAGCTTTCTTTTGGTGGTGTTTGATCATCGCTGCGTCTTTTCTGATCGCCGCTATAAACAAAAGAAGAGCAACAATTTTGCAAAAAAAAACCACATTTCTTATTTTTTGCTAAAATACAAATCCAAAAAGAATACAAAAAAACATGTTTTTTCAAAGAGAAAAAGAGAAAAATTGCAGCGCCCAAATATTATGATAAAATGATCATAAAAAAAGATGGTGTATATATAATGAACAGCAATAGTCCCAACTCGGGAGGCAGAGGAATGAATCTCAATCTTCTTGTGTTCAAAATAAATCAAGACAAACTTAACAGCATCAGAGTGTTCAAGCAAAACGCAGGGGAATTCTGATAAATCCAATATATAGAAATGGGTGTATGCTTACCAGAATCCCATAGATCTTGCGCAGATATCACAATGGATCAGTAGATATGTGCTCAGATATCATCCGGGGTCCTGGTGTGGAACCTATAGGTCACAAATCTCCAAAAGGAAGGTGGTCCGGAACTATCCAGGTGTCATCAACATATATCAAAGGTCGAGACCAGGAAGGGGCAGGGATCAGAATCGCATCACGGATAGTAATCTCCAACTTCTCCAACCGGTCGTTCCCAGGATTTTGGTAGGTGGTGTATTGCAATAAATGGAGAAAGAACCGCAATAGTGTAATACTGTAAAGAATCTTATTTATTGCAAAAAAACTGAATCATACTCACACAGTATAAAATTCAAGAGAGCTCTCAAAGTAAAAGAATCGTGACAGGGGGGGTATGGAAACCCGACGCGTTTCGGCTCCAATAGCCTTCATCTGGGGTTTTTTCATCAGTTTTGGCCGATTTATATTCTTCCTCATATTTGCGATAAAAAAAATCGCAATCTGCGTTTATTGATTGGTTTGCGCAAAAGTGGTCGCGTTTACGGATGATGAGAATTAATTTTTGGGGTTTTTATTTTATTTTATTTTTTTTACAAGTAATGGCGGCGATCTGCGATTTTTAGCGGTACTGCGATATTGGGGCAGACATGTCGGACCTTTTGATACTTTTTTGGAACCATTGGCATTTATACAGCGATCAGTGCTATAAAAATGCACTGATTACTGTGTAAATGCCATTGGCAGTGAAGGGGTTAACCTGCAGGGGGCGCTCTAAGGGTTAACTGTGCTCCCTGGGCGTGTTCTAACTGTGTTTGTGCTGCCCCAGCTGGGGAAGGGAAGTGATCACAGCTTCCATGTAGAGGAAGGCTGTGATGACAGCCCTTCCCCCTCTCACAGAACGGAGGTCCGTGTTTACTTACACAGACCTCCATTCTTTCAGTGTGGGGGGGGCATCGCAGGTAGCCGGCGGCGATCGAGTCCACGGCACCCACTCCCTGGCCCTCCCTGAACACAGTGAGCGCGCGGGTGCGCCTCCGGCAGCGCGCGCACGCTCACAGTGCGCGATCTGGCAGCCGCCGTCGTATGACGGCGATTTGCGATATCGAACCACTTTGTCACCGTCAACCTGCGGTTGGCGGTCGGCAAGTGGTTAAAGCCATGGTTTACTATCACTTTAATCCCTAATAGTTTTCACACTCTACAAATATGGTATTTATGCTTATTTGAATGAGAAAACACTGAAATATTAAAAATGTGCTGACCTTCAACAATTTTTGCTATAATTTTTATAGAATGTTGTCCAGCTGTCTGTGTTTTATTTTTAAATCCCTTAGTGGAACAGCTGTGTTTTATTCCTCTTAGCGAACACCTGGGCATCCTCTTCGTCTGTACCACACAGCTCATATACGTCAATGCTTACAGATGTTCCAGGTAATAAATTTATTATGTGTCATAAAGATTAGTTCATCAGGAACTTGGCATTAACCTCTTCAGAGCTATAGTATGCATGCAGTGCCTGTACAGTAAATGTGGAAGACAGAAATGTACCCTGACTAGCTGGTAGAAAACAAACAAAACCTCTATATAATCAGGTCTAAAAGCAGCCTATAAACTGTACAATATGTACAGTAAACAGACACTTAGCTAAGGAGATAACAGGCGAGCTGTGTGATTATCAGACAAGTTTTGGCAAGGCATTGGCTTCACAGGTCATATCTACGCCTGCGTTCTCTTTACAGAAATGGTTTACGGGCATTTACTTGGCTTCTAATCTTGTCATTTATGATTTGGAAAATTCAAGGGAGGAGCATTTGTACAAACATTTATATAATTTAAACTATGCGTATGAACTGTGGTAAATGGAAGGGATGAAAAGATTGAGCACTGAGGGCGGGGGGCAAGGTATTCATAAGAGTGGATTAACGACATTTGGTTTGAACCTTTGAAGACTTTGAAACAGTATGCTAAGTGAGTAATGGAATGACCACCACGCAGTCAAAGCTTGTGTGTTATAGTGGGAGATGAGAAGGCTGCATTTCTTACCTTTCCCCCAGTACAGTGCTGCCCTCTTCTGTCTAAGGTGCTTTGGCCTTTGGGCAGTCCCCCAAAGCCATCACATGCAATGCAGGGCTATTACCCCTACATTGTATATAGAAGAGAGTGGAGCTGCTTGGAGAGGTGGCTACAGGGGACTGACCACACTGCTGGAGGGGACCATTCTGGAACACGCGTTAATATGTATATATGCAAATTTAGCGTGTGTATATTTGTGTTTAATGTGTTAATGTGTGTAGCATGCATGTTATTGCATGTGTATACATGTGTTTAATGTAGGCTAGTGTTTGTGTATGTGTGCTAGGGCCATGTCACAGTAACAATTCTGTTACTGATTACGCCTGTCAAGAATCAGCATCCTACTGCACCATGCCGATTGAGTCATCAACTGAAGTTATGCAGAATGTCACAATCTGGCCAGAGGGGTAGTGATGCATGGAGTCAGGTGAATATTGAGGTTGCCGTGCACAAAGATTGCTATAAGCTCTAACAAGCAGGGTCCTCTGATTCCTCCTGTATTGAATTGTATTGTAATTGTACTGTCTGCCCTCATGTTGTAAAGCGCTGCGCAAACTGTTGGCGCTATATAAATCCTATTAAAAGGGGGGTTTTACCGCGCTATGTCCTGGGTGAGGTGGGGATGGGGACAGTAAGCGGCCACCTGTATCGACCAAACTAAATCGTAAGAGTATGTATATTGTGTGTTGGTGGCGCTAAACTGAATAGATGAAAGGTATCAGATGATGACAAATTGTGATGTTAAACCAGTCGTAGGATGCAATAAATAGTGATCACTCAAGTGAGACAGTTGCATAAATTAACTGAATAAATAGGTATAAATTAATAAAATGATATGCTTTCATAAAATAATATTTATCAATAAAGCAATAATGATGTATTAAAGTGACAAAGTGTCCATAAAATGTGACAGGGATCCAACGTGCTATATCCAAATAGTGAATCTTCAGGTAAAATCGGTGACTCTTTGTGATGGGTATTCAAAGTGATAAGAAGGGCTCCCACTTTGGTCAGTGTGGAGGCTTACCAGAAATCAGATGTAAGAGCGCCTTTGAGATCTATAAGGACCCTCCAGCCCGTGACGTCAGTAAGGAAAAGGAGGTCTCCTGCCTGGGTCGCGTCACACAGCCTGGTCGTCCTTCTCCGGTGGTTCTGCTTCCTTTCCTGGTATCTCTGGATTGCTCCTGGTTGGTTGGTTCCGGGTTGGAATGGCCACAGTCCTCCTTGACGGGCGGGTGTCCACGGGTGTAGGGGGGGGGGAAGGTGGAGGGGGGTTGAGGTGAGGGTTTTGTTGAAGGTCCTCGGGTGTCACCGTCAGTTATGTAGAGAGAAAAAATGGGTACTCGCCATAGTGTAAAATCCCACTAGTAAAGTGGTTTTATTGAGAAAATAGCTGACAATAGTTTAAAAGCATAAATGTCCAACAAGCTTGTAGGTGTAAAAAGTCCAGTATATAAAACGCAGCAAACAATAAGTCAGAAGCGCCCGACGCGTTTCGTGTAAAAGACACGTCGTCTGGGGGCTTCTGACCACCTAGAGTGCCGCGTTTAAATAGTGCAATATCAGACACAGGGGAGACGCACTTCCGGGTCAGGGGGGTGAGATGCGTTCCACCTGGTTCACTTCCGGTTAAAGCTCTGTGTTCTAACAATGTTATAATATTTATTATGATCTAAGTATTAGCAGATATGAGTAATCCTGGATGACAAGATTGTCTAAATTTCAAAGGAAAGGGAAGTAATAATTAGTAAGTTTGGCATGACGATATGGGGATGACCCGGGATTGACCCGGAAGTGTGTCATCTCCTAGGTATCTTAGATCACCTCTCTTGTTAAGGGATGAGGGGGATGGTGTCCTTATAACTTCCGGGATGTACAGGAAGTGACGCAAGCGGGTCTGTGTAGAGAGAACATACTCTGCTGACACTAGGTAGTCACAGAGAGTGAAGCAGTTTCTCGAGTATATTTATGGTGAAATATAGATGTCCATGGTTTGTTTACACACCGTAACATTGAAAATGATGAAAATATAAATATACATATAAATATATATCTTTTTAAAACAATGGACCGGGATACACAGCGGTATTGATAAAATCAGAGAAGATACGGCGACTAAAAAATATATATATGAACTTAGGTAGGAATTACAATTCTAATGTTCTGAAATGGGTAGTGCTATAAATTAATCTGCAAACAGTCTAAAATTACGGATATTCTTCATAGACATAAAGCTAAAAATAAACGGATATACTCAAAAATGTTTATAGATATGTGGTGAATATGTGTGATAAGAAATCATGAACCTGGGTATTTACAACCCGATCTTCAGGTTATGAGGTGATATTCTTGTAAGAAGATATAAATATGGATAAAATTTTTTTTTTTTTTTATTTTTTATAAAATATCTAGAGAGCTTATTTCTAGGATCCATAGAGTTTACAGTGTATTAATGTAGTAAAAGCGGCTAGTACATGTGATAAAAACCATAAAAGTTTGCAGCGTGTTAGTGTAGTAAAAGCGGCTAGTACATGTGATGTCAAAAAATTCAGAAACGGAACCGAAAAGGTTGGAAGGCCATATCATGTATATGATGTTAAGTTTGTAGATACATAGCACCTTCTTATTTGTGGTGGGCCAATTGGTACCGAAAAGTATCTCAATGGGAAGCGAAAAAATTCAGGCTTTGTTAATAAAGGCATTTATGTCCCAGTCAATGTTAAGGCCATGGGGGAAATAACTCTTGAGTTGATAGATCCAGTATACCTCTAGTTGAGAGACACCTCTCACTTTATCCCCTCCTCTCCAAGGGGGGGTGTATCTGTCAATGATGGAGAACTTTGTGCCTTTGGGGTCCTTAGCGTGGGATCTCAAATAATGTTTTGGCACGCTGTGGTTTGTCTTCCCTTTCACAATGTTGGTAATGTGTTCACTCACTCTAATAGAGAAGGTTCTGGTCGTTCTCCCCACATATTGTTTCCCGCATGGGCAGGTTAACAGATAAACGATGTTCTTGGTCTCACAAGTGCAAAAACATTTGATTTGGTAGGTGATGTTTGTGGTGGTGGAAACAAAGGTAGTGATCTTTCTGTCTCTACAGCTGTTTAATAGACAGACTCTGCACTTTCTACAACAGTAAAACCCCTTAAGATCTTGGAAAAAACAAATTTTCTTAGGTGGATTGGAAACATTGGGGGCTACTTTATGTCTGAGAGATGGTGCTCCTCTGAAGATTATATTGGCCTGAGGGGGTAAAATTGGTCCTAGGACACGATCACTTTTGAGAATATCCCAATGTTTCTTGATGATGTGTCTGATCTGCCTATGTTGAGTAGAAAATGATGTAAAAAACGACCATTTATAGTCTGTTCTATTGTTGTTTGCTCTTGGTCTGTTGTCAAGTAAGGTGGATCTATCAATTTCTAGGGCTTTCACGATCTCTCCATTGATCTCCTCTTGATTGTAACCTCTTTCAAGGAACCTTTTCCTGAGGATCTCAGCTTGTAATTTATAGTCCACTGGGTCAGAACAATTGCGGCGAATCCTCAGGAACTGGCTACGAGGAACTGATTTAAGCCATGATGCATGATGACAGCTATCTGTAGGTATATAACCATTCCTATCAGTTGGTTTAAAAAATGTTCTCGTGGAGAGGTGGTTATCTTTTAAAATGATTTCCAGGTCTAAAAAATGGATCGTGTCTTTACTGCTCTCATGTGTGAGTGTGATACCCCTATCATTCTGGTTTAAGTTGTAAAAAAAATGTATCAAGGTCTTCTGAGGTGCCTTCCCAGATGACAATAATATCATCTATATATCTGGTCCAGACTTTTAGCTGTGGTTGTTCCAGGGCGTACACTATTTCTTCTTCCCACTTAGCCATAAACAGATTAGCTAGGCTGGGGGCAAATTTGGCCCCCATCGCAACGCCTTTAATCTGTTTAAAAAACTGGTTATTATACCAGAAGTAATTGTGAGTGGCTGCAAAGATTAGGAGGTCCATGATGAAGTTCTTTTGGGAGGTGGGAAGAGTATCGTCTTTGTTCAGATAATGCGAAACCGCCTCTATCCCCAGGTCATGGGGAATGTTGGTGTATAATGAGGAGATGTCTGCTGTTGCAAGTACATAATCTGGGTTTGGGTGGATATTATTAAGAAGGTTTATGACATCCTTAGTGTCTTGAAGGTATGCAGGTGTTCTCTTTACCAAGGGCTGTAAGAAGTAGTCCACATATTTACCCACCCGGGATGTGATTGAATCTATGCCACTGACTATAGGTCTCCCGGGTGGGTTCGTGCTGTTTTTGTTAATTTTAGGTAGATAATAGAAAGTAGGTACCCTTGGTGCCTTGGGCATTAAGAATGCCCTCTCTTTTTTGTTTTGATTAATTTGAGTTCCTTCTTATATCTTGTAGTGGGGTCATTCAGTAGTGTGTTGTATGTCTCCTGATCTTCTAAAATGCGTGACATCTCCTTTTCGTAGTCTTCTATATCTAGGACTACGATACCCCCACCCTTGTTGGCTGGGCGTATGATTAGGTCTTTTCTGTTGCATAGGGTCTTCAAACCAATGCTGAATGCTTTATCATGTGATGATCTCTTGGTGTTAATATTTTCCAAATCTTTGAGGACCATATCTTTGAAAATCTTGATTGCTGGGGCTGTTTGTCCTGATGGATTGAATAATGAAGGGTTGGACAAATTCGTGTGCACAGTGAGGTTGGTATTAATAGCGGTATCTCTCAGGGTTCTTGTGCTGGTGTTGGAAATTAGATACCTCTGGATGTTAATCTTCCGGATGTATTTTTGTACGTCAATGAAAGTGTGGAATTTGTCCAATTTTTTGGGGGGTGCAAATTTGAGGCCTTTGTTCAGAACGTATTTTTCATTGGATGTGAGGGTTTTGGAGCTTAGGTTGAATATTCCTGATTCTTTTAATTCCTCTTTCTTTTTTTGGGGTCTGTTCCTCCCCCCTCTGGTTCCTCGTCTGGTCTTGGTCTTGTTCTCCAATCCTGCTCGGCCCTGTGAAAAACCTGGTTGCCAGGTGTGTGGGGGGGGTGGTCATAGTTGTAGTTTTGTGGTGGGCGATTGTGGTCCCAATAGTCGTCCTGGTATCTTGGGTACTCGCTATACGAGGGATTCCTTCTTCTCAGTGGAGAAAATCTATTGGAGGTTGTAATCGGGGGTCTCCAAAGTCTTGGAGATTGGTAGTTGTCATAGTGTGGTCTGTATTGATTGTATTGTGTGTTGGAGGAATGGTGCCATGTATCTACAAACTTAACATCATATACATGATATGGCCTTCCAACCTTTTCGGTTCCGTTTCTGAATTTTTTGACATCACATGTACTAGTCGCTTTTACTACACTAACACGCTGCAAACTTTTATGGTTTTTATCACATGTACTAGCCGCTTTTACTACATTAATACACTGTAAACTCTATGGATCCTAGAAATAAGCTCTCTAGATATTTTATAAAAAATAAAAAAATAAAAATTTTTATCCATATTTATATCTTCTTACAAGAATATCACCTCATAACCTGAAGATCGGGTTGTAAATACCCAGGTTCATGATTTCTTATCACACATATTCACCACATATCTATAAACATTTTTGAGTATATCCGTTTATTTTTAGCTTTATGTCTATGAAGAATATCCGTAATTTTAGACTGTTTGCAGATTAATTTATAGCACTACCCATTTCAGAACATTAGAATTGTAATTCCTACCTAAGTTCATATATATATTTTTTAGTCGCCGTATCTTCTCTGATTTTATCAATACCGCTGTGTATCCCGGTCCATTGTTTTAAAAAGATATATATTTATATGTATATTTATATTTTCATCATTTTCAATGTTACGGTGTGTAAACAAACCATGGACATCTATATTTCACCATAAATATACTCGATAGACTGCTTCACTCTCTGTGACTACCTAGTGTCAGCAGAGTATGTTCTCTCTACACAGACCCGCTTGCGTCACTTCCTGTACATCCCGGAAGTTATAAGGACGCCATCCCCCTCATCCCTTAACAAGAGAGGTGATCTAAGATACCTAGGAGATGACACACTTCCGGGTCAATCCCGGGTCATCCCCATATCGTCATGCCCAACTTACTAATTATTACTTATAATTAATTTATACCTATTTATTCAGTTAATTTATGCAACTGTCTCACTTGAGTGATCACTATTTATTGCATCCTACGACTGGTTTAACATCACAATTTGTCATCATCTGATACCTTTCATCTATTCAGTTTAGCTATATAAATCCTGTATAATAATAATAATATAATAATAATGAAATTAGCCTTAGCATGTATAGATTTGTGATACTGTTTGTGGTTCTGCATAAAACTATGTATCTTTCTTAGTCTGACTGACAGCAATGCAAGAAGGGGTGTCAATGGGATTTCTACGTACAGTAAAGCAACCTGACTCCCACTGCAAGCAGCCTATACATCATTTTATAGCATTAGGAGTTTAAAGTGGTTGTAAAGGTTCACTTAACTTTTAAATAACAAACATGTTATACCTACCTCCTCTGTGCAAGGGAGTGGCCCCGATCCTCCTCTTCTGGGGTCCCTCAGCGGCGCTATTTGCTCCTCCCTGCATCAAGTTCCCTGTTGGAGAAGCCCTGTCCCTTAGGGCACCCGTGCGGGTGTCCATTGACACAGACAGCAGGACTCGTCCCCGTCCCCCGGCTCCTGCTTCATTGGATTTGATTGACAGCAGTGGGAGCCAATGGATGAGCTGCTATCAATCTATCCAATCAGGACCCGAGACACCAGCTGGATTGGGTGTCCTCGTCCCTGGCGCTGGAAAAAGATCGGGCTCAAGTATTAGGGGGGCTCTGGGGGGCTTGTGCATCACAGGAGGTTTTTCACCTTAATGTATGGAATGTTACAGTCATATGCACTGCTTTCTTTTCACTACAACTCCCAAGAGTCATTGCATACTCAAATGTCCATGCATGACCACTAACAGCCATATTAACAGTAAAGATAGAGCTTTTTTTTTTGTTTATAGACAATTTGTATTATTTTCAAAAGTTATAATAAAAAATAATAAAGTAATAATAAAAGAAAATAATACAAGAAAAAAAAAAAAAAAAAAAAGGTAACCCAGTGATAACACTGGATAGTGTAGTCCAGCAGTGTAGTCCCCATCTGTAATGCACCAATGAGGGTGGCTACAGCCCACACACAGTGGGACCATGTAGAGCTAGCATAGCCTGCCTCAGAAAAGAAGTGGGATCAGTGGAATTTTTATATTATTCTTTTATGTAGGGTACTTCATATTTTTGCAGAAACTATCCAATATTGCTATTACCAAGTATCCAGGTGCTGACATATGGAGGTATGGAATTAGGGATGCCACCTCATCCCTTTAAAACCGAACACATATTAATTACACAGGTTCTGTGGTTGATTTATGTGGTAATCAAACTCACTTGGTGCCTTATCTGCATTAAATTAGCCTCAGAACCTGTGTAATTCATATGTGTTCAGGTTTAAAGGGATGAGGTGGCAAACCTATATGGAATATATACAGTATATACAGATTTCTTGAATAGGTTTAGTGATGTCCTTCTGCAGAAAGGAATTTTAGAAAAAAGCTACATTTTGCAGGGTACTTGTTATTCGCAAATAACTTTTCGAAATGTTCCTAACTTTTTTTTAGTTTGGTTCCACTTTAAAGCATGTATGCTATATTTGTTCTGAGCTTTTATTCAGTATCTTTCAGAAGCTAGTAATCTATCCTGCCCCTTGTGTGCTGATTGTTTAAGTGTATGCACCTATTCACAAATAAAGTAGGAACCATGCCAAAAACTGAAAACAGAAAAATCATGAATGCTCAAACCAGCAATCACAATACGTTTGCAAGGTTGTCATGACATAAACTCAAACAAAACTAGTTCCTTTATTGGAGTGTAATTCGAACAGGAACTGCTTTTTTTTATCTAGTAAGCACAAAGCAGGCCACTTGCTGTGACACTGGATAGCAGGAATGTAAATTTGCTGAATGCTAGCCTTTGAAGCTGAACTCCAAACAAATAGTTAAATATACAAATGACATACTGTAGAATTTTGAAAGATGTGTAGCCATGTGCTCCCTTGAGCGTGACTGGTAGTAGTGGTTCACCTTATAGTTGCCCTCAATCACACCATATTTCACACATCCGGAGACACTGACCAGGCCGGCTCTTGTTTTTGTTGTTTTATTTAGGGAAAATAACTTGGATGGGGATAAGGATTGACTGTGGGATGCCCAAGAGAATTATAATACACAAACTCCATATACATTCCTGTATATGCGCATTTCACTGCAGACTATCCCTCTGCAGACTGTTACTCCTCACAACTCTCCAGCACTTGCTGACCGTTTCTCCTACCATTCTCTCTCCAGCACATAACTTAGTAAATCATCACTCCATTACTCTCTGCAGCACTGAACGTAGTTTCCAGTTTGAAAGGAAATTTATCTCTGTTCCTTTCTCTTCACCGCGGCTAGCACATGGTGAGGCCTACTCTCTGCAGAACCTCCAGAACACCCATTACAGGCCAGGGATCATGGACTCCTGAATGTGTAGTATTCCTCTCCCAGCCTGCTCCAGTACTTTTTCTTCCAGCTCCCAGGGACCGTCACTCACCAAACCGGTGGACCATTTTAAATTCCTTTCTCTGTAGCACCTCCGCTGTTCTCCTGTTCCCTTGTGCGACTCCAGGAATCAGCTCCACTCCTGGCTGCACCCGAACCTCCAGGTCTCATGGTCACCCCCCCCAGATGGGGGCAACCTCCCAGGGAGAGGCCTCCACAGTACCTCTGCTATCTCCAGACTTCCACCCAACACTTCTCCTCCAGATTGAGCTGACTCAGAATATTTAAGGAGGCCTGCCCCCTGCCAATCCTGCCTGGGGATTGGTCGGGGCTTCCTAGAATACTCCTGATGGCTCCACCTATCTCCCAGCTCTCTGACCAGAAACCCTCCCTAGGTTTCTAGAAAGAAGTGGGAGGTTCTGGTGACCTCATCTGTCAATTCCACTCAATCCTACCTAAGCCTCTCCTCCTGGCTCAGATCAAAACATTCAGGTCTGCTCTTACACTCAGGCCTGACTAGATTTTACCTCACCTAGCAAACCCTGCTAGAAAAACACACCTATACTATGGGGATGCTACAGATGTTTTACCTGTCAATTAATCTGTATCTATGTCTACCCAGTCCTAACAGTCTGCTACTAGACAGTGAAAGGAGAAGAGCTCTTCTCTCTGTCACCTCCCTCTATCCTCTTATCAGTTTGTCCCTTGTAGTGCATAAATACTGCAGCACAACTGATTGGCTCCTTGTGCTGCTTCTTTCTCTGCCAATCTGGCTGCTGTATAGGAACGGCAAAAGACTAATATTAAGTTCAGTTCATGTACTTGCACTGCTTTCATTGAAAAAAAATACATTTAATCATTATGTTAGGATGCATTATTGAACACAGAGCTACATTAATTTGTGTAGTTTCTGACTATATGGAGTTTATTTTTAAAGAAGTGTTTACAATTCAAAAAAAGTGCTGGATATCAAGCAGCCATCTTCTTGCCAGCCACATTATAGAATGACTTCTGGTAAGTGGGTGCGCCCTGTACGACCTTGTAGCTTGGCATATACCACAACATTTTACTTGATTTCCTGCATGCTTTGCAGCTTACAATTTACTTTAATTTTTTTGGATATGGTACCATTCATATACTGATTCATGTACTGGCTCCACATCCTAAAGCTCCTCCTCTCAGCAAACCTGTAGTTCAGAAGGCAGGCTGTGTGAAATGTTTGACACAGAAAACGGAAAATTATATCAAATACTTACTGTAATTTCCCATTCCTGATGCCAAACCATGGCAGCATACTAGTAATAGAGCTTTGCCTCTTTACCACTCCCTCAGGACCAGTGAATAGCATAAAAAAGGGACTAATTAGCTCCCCCACTCTTTGTAACAAGCCACATACTGAAACGTACAGGGTGGGTCCATATGCTGCCATGGTTTGGCGTCAGGAAAGGAAAATTATTATAAGTATTTGATACAATTTTCCGTTTCCCCTTGGTACAGAGTGACCTACAGGACACAACTCTACTCTTTCTGTGAGGAAAGCCCTATGTTTCTCTGAAGCTCCAAGCGTCTGATTCTTGGACATCCCTCTGGCTGAGGATATTGCAATAGATACTGCGCTGTAGGTAATGTCCCAAGCCAGACGCTTTTCTGTTGAAGCAACTGGTTGAGCTGAAAGTAAATCCTGCTACACCGACTGATCTTACTTGGGAAAGATCTCCCTCTTGGTGGATGAATCTTCAAGACTGCCATACTTCAATGAGTATAAGTTAAGGCCCATGTCCACTCTAGCCTAGAGGAAGCCTAGCGCAGTCGCCACTGGATGCACAGCAGGATCACATACGAGAACAATGCAAATTGTGTCAGACTTCGGCCCAGACGCCATCAGCCGAGTGTCCTCCAACCTCCAACAAGGTAGAGATCACCGTGGAGCAACTCTAGAGCAGCCCAGGTTCTCCAGCCCCTCCCCTCAGCTGCCATGCCTGCAAGCCCAGCCTGCAGATGCACAGGAGTTAAAGGGAATCGGCCTCCGCATCCTGAAGTGAATGTTCAGGGAAAACCAAGGCCCTCGCGACTAACAAAAATGTTCAAAAAGTGTTCTGTAATGTACATTCATGGTCAATAACGGCGCCCGACGGACCCAAAAATAGTACATAATGTCAACGCTCCGCCTCGATGGGAGGGCTCCCACTGTATCCGCCCTGTGCACTTTGACAGTTATTTTCTAAGCAAGGGCTGGCATGTGATGTCAGAAGGGTGCGGAGAAACCTTGTTACATCACTGGGTGGCCCTGCCCTTAACAATATAACACCTGTCAAAGCGAAGAGACAACAGTCAGTGGGAGACTTCCCATCAAGGTGGAGCATTTTGATTTGTGTCTATTTTTCTATTCCGTCTGGCATTTTTGACATAAAAGATTGGACAAAAAAAGTCTACATTTTTTAAAACATTTTTACACTTTTTAGGTGAATGGGTATGGGTGCATTCACATAGGGGGGGCCAGGATCTGGGGGCTCCCTTGTTAAAGGGGGCTTCCACATTCCAATCAACCCCCCCAAACCTCAGACCCCAATAACCACCAGCCATGGTTGTCGGGAAGAGGCCCTTGTCCCCATCAACATGGGGACAATGTGCTTTGGGGTAGGGGGGCGCAGAGCCCCCCTGCCCCAAAGCACACACACCCCTCATGTTGAGGGCATGTGGCCTGGTATGGTCCAGTAGGGGGGCCCTCGCTTGTCCCCCCCATCCTGACCTCCAGGCTGCATGCTCAGATAAGGGTCTGGTATTGATTGCAAGGCGATCCCCCGCCGTTTTGTAAAAACAATTGGCGTGGGCTTCCCCTTAAAATTCATCCCTGACCCAAAGGGATAGGTATGGATTGGGGGGGACCCCATGCCATATTTTTTTTATTCTGTATTGTCGGGAGCCGGCAATACATTATAGCCACAAGCAAGTTGAAATTACATTTTTGATCAATGTGAGTGAGGATGTGGTAGCTACATTTGGTGTGGGTGGGGCTCATTGATTTGTCTATTTGGCGTCACCACAGATTTCCTTCTAGCCCGTGGGCACACATCACTTCCTGTTTACAGCTACATTACACTTCCTGCATTTGTTCTGCTGATGTATATCTGTAAGGACTATGCAAATATAAATGAGCGGATGTCGGTTCACAGTAGTGTGATGTGGGAACCCTGCGAATACACTGCAGATTCCAGCATCGCACCTGACTCGCATGGCAATTCACACTGCTATATGCAAACTAAGGGGAGTGTCAAAGCAAAGTTAACAACATACCCATTTTAGCTCCCATATCACAGTGCGAACTGACAATTCAGACATGAATCAGATCGCATAAGTGTGAACACCCATGCGATCTGATTCTGGTGTCAATGCAAAAAAGTGTCCTGTGCGAGTTTAGCCCGACTGTGATGCAATTTCAGCTATACTATCTGTATGGCTGAAATCACATCACACGGACATCGCATGTGATTTGCACTGCAGTGCGTTGCGAATGACATCCGATATTGCGCCAGTGTGCCGAGGGCCGGTTCACACTGTAGAGTTGTCCGAGATTGCATGTGATTTGCACCGCACTGCAGTGAAAATAACATGCGATCTCTGTACAGACAGTATGGCTGAAATAGCATCAGTGTCAGACCAAGTTCCACATCAGAATCGGATTGCATGGATGTTCACACCCATTCCATCTGATTCCTGTCCGAGTTTGCAAACTGATTTGGGGGTGCCATTAGCTTGCTATTGACACTCCCAGCAGTTTGCATATGTCAGTGTAAACTATCTGCGAGTCAGGTGCAATGCAGGAACCCTGCAACTCCACTGGGGGGTTCCTGCATCGTGCCCGACTCACAGGCAGTTCACATTGCCATAAGCAAACTGCTGGGAGTGTCAATAGAAATCTAATGACACTCCCAAAACAGTTTACAGATCGCACTGCGAACTGCAAATTCAGACGGGAATCTTATTTGGGTATGAAGACCCATGTGATCCGATTCTACTGCGGTACAGAAAAAGGGTCCTGTGCGAGTTTGGTCCGGATGTGATGCGAATTCAACCATACTATCTGTATGGCTGAATTTGCATAGCACAGAGATCGCATGTGATTTGCACAGCTGTGCGGATCACATCCGATCTCGGACACTGCAGCAGTGTGAACTGGCCCTAAGGAAGATTATCCACTTCCCCAAAACCTCCACCCCCAAAACTAATTAAAAAATAAGAACAAACAAAAGAGAAAAACACAAACAAGCAAAATAAATTTCCTTTTATTTTGCCAGCAGAAACACAATTGATATTCATATTGATATTTACTGGCATTAAAGTATTCTACAGTATGGTGCTACATTTAGCAAAGCAGTTAACAATTGGGTTCTAAGGGCCCTGCTCATAGGAGCCTACAATCTAAAATTGGACTAAACCTTACAGTGGACACAGGTTTACTTTCACAGTGTATAACAGCCCACACATTTCATTTGTCATTATGCACAATATCATTCCTTATCCCACAAAAAACACAGCAAAAAACCTGGCCTCTTGTCAGGCCAAATCCAACCC
>BLSH010483579.1:947745-962515 GCA_018402905.1 Glandirana rugosa | reverse complement strand
CACCTGGAAATGTGTCATGCATGCAAACAAACCTGGATTCCTATAGTACATACTTTATGACTATAACCTGTTTTAATGGCGGATACCACTTGTGTTATGTCCTGGAATGTCAGGGGGCTGAACAACCCAAATACACTTAAACGCCTGGCTGTACTCTGGACTATCAAATGCCTGAATGCAGAAGTTATTCGCTTGCAGGGGACCCATCTGCTCCTGGGTGCACCACCTCAATTCCCTATGAAACAGTTTAGTTACCAATTCCATTCTACATACTCGGTGTTCTCGAGGGGGGTTAGTGTCTTGATTCAACAGGGGACCCCATTCACAAGTATAGAATCTATTACTGACCAAGAAGGTCGTTATGTATTTTTGCTGTGCCCGCTATATGGGATGAAATGTAAAATTGCGGGGTTGTATATTCCTCCACTGTTTTCAGCCCAGCTCATTCAAATATTGGCAAATTATATAGCCCATTACTCTGTCCTGCCACTTCTTGTGGTAGGGGGCTTTAATAATTTCTTAGACCCTGAAAAGAATAAATTATCCACATCGAAAATTTCTGGAGGAGTGCAATCCAGGGGCCCTACAGCCTTTGCACGCCTTCTTCAGAAGCTGGGCTTTAAAGATGTGTGGAGGGTGTGCAACCCTGACACCCGTGTGTACTCTTGTCAATCTTCTTCGATTGGGGGACTCTCCCATATAGACTTGGGATTAGGCAACACAGCAATGTTATCACTGATAGAATCCTCCCAGTATTTGGCCAGGCATGTTTCCGATCATTCTCCCTTTTTGGTGGATCTCCGGATTGGGGTTGTTCGGAGACATGCGAGTTGGAAACTGAATCTGACTGTTTCTCTTCCCAGATCTGGACCCGATACCTGGAGCAGTGGTGTACAAAAGGTATGCTGCACATATGATACCGACCCTCCCAAAAGTATTTAATGAAGCTTTTACAACAGGAACACTCCCACTGATCTGCCAATCTGGAACAATAGAATAAACAGATGGGTTATGTAATGTAAACTTAAAACGCAAATGAGGGTGCACTTATATTCTGCCCATTGTGTGTTTAGTTGTTTACTCCTAACAAGTTTTCCATATATTACAATGTACATGGTTGTAACTGTGTTTGACATTCTCATGGATCAGTTTGTATATCAATAAACTTTTCTTTTGATTTAAAAAAAAGAAAAGAACCTCCAACTAGAAAATCTATCTACGATTGGCATACAAAATGTGAAACTACAGGCTGTTTGTGCAAATTTAAAAGTCCTGGACGGCCGCGTGTATCAGAAGAAGTCATTGATAGCGTTTGCACCGCCATTCAACGAAGCCTGGAAAAATCAATGTGGAGGGTGAGTCGTGAAGTGTAGATTTCACAGCCCACTAGAGAATTTTGAGAAAGATGCTGAAAATTATTCCATATAAAGTGCACATGTTGCAAAATCTCACTGACTTTGACAAGACAAAGTGCTTTGAACTATGTGCCGAAATGCAGCACCGTTTTGAAAATGACGATTTTGCCAATCATTTTGTTTTCACTGATTAAGCTACACTTCATGTGAGTGGTCAGGTAAACAAGCAAAATGTTTGCTTTTGGGGAACGGAGAATCCCAGGTTTACAGTGCAACACGTGCGAGATTCCCCTAAGGTAAATGTGTTCTGTGCTGTATCCAAAAAGAAAGTGTACGGCCCCTTCTTTTTTCACAAGAAAACAGGAGGCTCTTTTCTGGATATTTTAAGTCTCTGGTTGATGCCACAGTTGCAGGACGACAGTGACAACTTTATTCTCCAACTGGATGATGCACCACCAAACTGGTCAGGTGACGTGTGACATTACCTCAAACATTTTCCTCACAGATGGATTGGACCACAACATGCCACTAACCCAATGGCCATCCAAAAGTCCTGACTTAACACCTTGTGACATTTTCCTGTGGAGGTACATAATGGACAAGGTATTCGCCCCTCCCCTTCCTGTTGATCTAGCGGAGCTTAAACAGCTTATCACAGCCATTATCACTGCACTTGATTCAGATATCTTAACTCACGGTTGGGCGGAATTGGATTACCAGCTCGATGTTTGTCGTGCTACTAAGGGTGCACACATAGAACATCTGTGACGGTCTCTAAAAACTTGAAACGTTCCCCTACAATTCTGTTACAGGTAACATAAAATATCTTACATTGTTCTTGTTGAATAGTGCATTGAAACTGTATACTTCTTTATGAATTACACTGTATATGTATTTTTACATTTACTTGACGGCAGAGGACAAAGAAGGACGGTATTATTTTCTACATGTTTGCATTTCAACATTCACTATTGCACAGACAAAAAGCCTTTAGGTTAATCAGGAACTCATTAACTCAGTACCTGTATACATTGTAAAAAGAAGAAATTATATGTTTTAAAAAAAATTATATATATATATATATATATATATATATATATATATATATATACTGTATACAGTAATGTGCATCCCTCCTTCTTAGATTGTAAGCTTTAACGAGCAGGGCCCTCTGATTCCTCTTGTACCAAATTATGATGTAACTGCACTGTCTGCCTTCATTTTGTAAAGCGCTGCGCAAACTGTTGGTGCTATATAAATCCTGTATAATAATAATAAAAAAAATAAGTGTTAGGCAGGTGTGTCAATTAAGAATGCTTTCAGAAATAGAAGTGTTAATAGTTTATTTTTATCAATTAACAAAATGGAAAGTAAATAAACAGAAGAGAAATCCAAATCAAATCAATATTTTCTGTGACCACCCTTTGCCTTTAAAGCGGCATCATTTCTTCTAGGTACACTTGCACAGGTAGGTTGTTCCAAACATCTTGGAGAACTAACCACAGATCTTCTGTGAATGTAGACTGCCTAAAATCCTTCTGCCTCTTCATCTAGTCCCAGATAGACTCGAAGATGCTGAGATCAGGGTTCTTCCTCAATTCTGAAGATAGTTCTTAATGACATTGGCTGTATGCTTGGAGTCATTTTCATGCTGCAGAATACATTTGTGGGCCAATCACAAACCTCCCTAATGGTATGACATGATGGATAAGTATCTGCCTGTATTTCTCAGCATTGAGGACACCATTGATCCTGACCAAATCTCCAACCTCATTTGCAGCCCCAAACTTGCAAGGAACCTCCACCATGCTTCACTGTTGCCTGCAAACATTATTGTACCGCTCTCCACCCCTTTGGGGAAAAACATCCTTCTTCCACAGCCAAATATTTAAAAATTTGACTCATCAGTCCAGAGCACCTGCAGCCATTTTTTGCACACCAGTTCCTATGTTTTAATACATAGCTGAGTTGCTTAGCTTTGTTTCCACATCTGAGGTTTTTTTTTTTGGCAGCAATTCTTCCATGAAGACCACTTCTGGCCAGACTTTTCTCAACAGTAGATGGGTGCATCTGTGTCTCGCTGGTTTGCACCAGTTCTGTGCTGATAGCACTGCTGTACATCTTAATCTTTGTCTGAGAGAGACCTTACTAATGCAGTGAAACTACTTTGTGTTTTGTTGCTGTGCTCAGTCTTTCCATGGTGTATGATCTGTGACTTGAAACTGCCTTCCACAACCTCACCTTAGTAGCAGAGTTTGGCTGTTCTTTACTCAGTTTTAAGCCTCCTACACAGCTGTTTCTGCTTCAGTTAATGACTGTGTTTCAGCCTACATATGAAAATCCCTGACTTTGTGCAAGTGTAGAAACTTTGCAAGAATTGATGCTTATTTGAAGCCAAATGGGCGATCACGGTGTACTGTGCACGCACATGCTGTTGTGTCCATTTACAAAGTAAGTGCATGCACATGTTGTGTTAGTAGCTTGCATCTTTACAACTACTTATCAGCTTCTATGCATGTTGGCATACATATTGTATCTATAGAACAAATATTTATTTTCTTCTTTGTTTTTGTTTATATAGCAGTTATAGTATTTATTCCATAGTGGAAACCAAGAAACTAAACCCCCAGACGAAGACTACTCAGCCGAAACGCGTAGGGGTACAGACTTGTAGCACTGTGGATATACATTGCTGTACATTTACCAGTCTGTAACCATTTTTATGAGTGTTTTATGAAATAGCTATTGTACTGAAATAAACTTTTTGTATTTTTATACTTGTATTGTTGCCCATTTGGTACCTACCTCAAAGTCCCAACCAGTCCCCTTTCCCTTTTTTTCTACAGTAATCAGGGATGAGGTTAACTTCTACCGGGCTGATTCTTGGTGGTTGGATATATTTGTTGTTCTTGAAGCCAAATGGTACTCACACCAAATCTTGATTTGATTTAGAGTTTTCTTCTGTTGCCTCATTTTGTAAATTGATAAAAAAAAACAATTAAAATATATACATTTTTAAAGCATTCTTACTTTACAGCATTTCTTCATACCTGCCTGAAATGTTTGCACAGTACTTTATATTTTAGTTTAAATACACTTTGAAATGAGTATGTAATCAATCAATAGCTGTGACTGAAGCAGCTCTCAATTAACCCATCAACTGCATAATAATACTAGGGAGCAGTAGCATAACTTGTAATATATAAATATATAGTAATATATAAAGGTTCTGCTTTACTGGCCTGTATCTGGATTAGTAGAAGTGAGCTGAGAAATGGCTGCTTCCATTAGAATCCTCTCAGACAGGTGTTTTGCTTGCCATGAGATTCTTCTGAAAAAAAAATTCAAGACATATACCGACTATTGACACTTTTAGACTGCATTCAAGAAGATTTTTTTCCCAAGACTGTAGCATGTTTTGCCAACCTTAACTTAGTATCCTAATTTTCCTAACATTTAGACTGCTGCTGCACCTCATTAATCAAAATCAGTTGGCATTTGTTTGCAGAACAAACTTACACTTTGTTTTACTAAAGGATATGTTACATGGGTGCCACCAGTTATGAGAGTCCCTTGTTTAGCTTTGGTATAAAGAGGAAGTATTATTTCTATGATATGCCTGAGAGGCTGAGACAGAGTTTTTTTTTTATATTTATTACAGGTATTTATATAGTGCCAACAATTTACACAGATGCTGTACATCCTGTACATTCACATCAGTCCCTGGCCTCTAATCTCACATACTGTACATACAAGGGCCAATTACTGGTAAGTACAGGAGACAATGAACTTACCATCATATCTTTGGAGTGTGGGAGGAAACCCATACAAGCACAGAGAACACATACAAACTTCATACAGATTATGCCATGACTGAAACTCAAAATAGGGGTTCCAGTACTTCAAGGCAGAAGTGCTAACCACTAAGCCACTGTGCTGTCTGCCTGACATGCAATTCTTGCATATTTTACAGATTTGCTTAAACAGTATTAAAATTCATAAAACATGAAGATAGATTTCAGTAGTTATGGATCAATTGCACAAATCAAGCATTATATTTCCTATTTAGTTTTGTATAAAAAGTGCCTAAACAATACCCATTAAATGGCATATGGAAGATAACAGCACCCCTAAAAAGAGTAAACAAAGTCCCAATAGCTGTAAACAAAAAAGGTCCCCAACACCTGTGGAAGCTGCACTCAGTAGAAAGAAGCAATCTCTGGAAACATAAAGGAAGAGAGGGGAGTGCCATCTAAGTGTAATAAAACCAGTCAGTCTATTGGACACACAGTATAGCAACTCACATAATAAAAAGATGTCTCTCGCTCATCAATAAATAACACCACTATGGCCCTCATCCTATAGGTCCGACTCGGTGGATGGATCGCAGATGGCTTTCCCCTTTCTTCCATTATATAAATAGTGCCACCATACTTTTACTGTATTTTTTTATATTATATACATTTTTATTGAGATTTGCCGCTTACACAAAAACATAACATTTTCAACATTTAAAGTAAATTTTCTGTTACAATTGTATACATTAGTTTACATTATTCCATACTTATAAACATCTCTATTTTCTATTCCCTTTTCCTCCCCCCTCTCAGCCCCTCTCTCCAATCGACTACATCCTCCTTCTCTCGTCTTCTCTTAATAAGCGCTGTGTCCTAAAAAATATTATATATAAATATTAGAGATACCCAAATACTCATACCACGTGAGGGGAGAGAGGGAGAAAATTTCTTCCTCTGGCTAAAACAAAACCCAATCTTGTGAAGAAGAGAAAAAAAGGGGGGGGGATTTGTGATATTTTTAATTTCCCTATATTCTTAGTTACAATCCATCATGTAATCCATGTCTGTCCAATATGTACATACTGTATTATAAATTTTGCCCACCCAAATCGAACACTTTTTGAGTGAACACACAAGATAGACAGGTTCTTTTTTTACTTTGGTTTCCAAATTTAACAGAAGCTATAGCCCTGTTCACATGTGTTACAGATTTCATTATAAAGATAGGGATATTCTTATTGCCATTCCAAAAAACATTTTGTACATGAGTGTCGGTCAACCTCAAGTGTGGTCCCGACACTTTCACAGCGTATTTTTACACTTCAATGGCCAAGAATTTTGTAGCCTCTGATTGGCTACCGCAGTGATCAGTCACAGTGAAACCCACCCCTGTGTTTTTCTCTCTCTGTGATTGGAGAAGAAAGATACATTGTATCTTTCTCTTTCCTTGCAGAAAGGGAATAAAGTGTTTGTAAAACAATAAAAAATAAACAGATAACAAATAAAACAAATAAAGAATAAAAAACTAGATCAAGGATTAATCTAGGTCTGTGCCAGGGTTAGTGTTTGGGTCAATGGGTCAGGGTCATTATATTTGGGGCTGGACTTTTTTTTTAAATTAGCATCAGTGTCAGTTAATGTCAGTGTCAGTGTGTTTTAGGTAGAACAAAAAAAAGCAAAATATGCTTCTGGGCTGTATTATACAACAGTCTTTTTTTTTGTTTATTTAGCAAAAAATAAAAAACCTAGTGGTGATTAAATACCAGCAAAAGAAAGCTCTATTTGTGTGAAAACATGATAAACATTTCTTATGGGTACAGTGTTGCATGACCGCGCAATTGTCATTCAAAGTGTGTCAGTTCTGAATGCTGAAAAATGGCCTGGGCAGCAAGGGGGTAAAAGTGCCCGGTATTGAAGTGGTTAATACTGATTTTTATTAAAACTAAGTCTTTTTGTGAGTTTCTTAGTGAATGTAATCAATCAGCATACTATATCCCGCCCCCATAGTTTTTAACAATAGGAGGACATGGAGGATGAGGGAGGTAGGAAGGGGAGTGTCATTTACCGCTGTGTATATGTTCACATGTGTGACCCTATAGCAGGGGTGCCCAACCACTGGTCAGCGTGCCACATGTGGCCCACGGCTCCCTCTGATGTGGCCCGCCACCTCCTGCTCTCTGGGATGGTGGGACAGTAAGCCTAGATCGCGGGTTCCCGTTCCACCATCCCAGAGCACCTGCGCGAAGAACTGGACCAATGCTAGAGGATGCAGAGTCGATGCTTCCTGTATAGCACTGGCTTCTGTCACAGGCGGAGTGATGCCAAATGTATATATACAGTTGTGCTCATAAGTTTACATACCCTGGCAGAATTTATGATTTCTTGGCCATTTTTCAGAGAATATGAATGAGAACACAAAAACATTTCTTTCACTTGTGGTTTGGTGTTTAGCTGAAGCCCTTTATTATCAATCAAATGTGTTTACTCTTTGTAAATTATAATGGCTACAGAAACTACCCAAATTACCCTGTTCAAAAGTTTACATACCCTGGTGATTTTGGCCTGATAACATGCACACAAGTTGGCACAAAGGGGTTTGAATGGCTATTAAATGTAACCATCCTCACATGTGATCTGTTTGCTTGTAATTAGTGTGTGTGTATAAAAGGTTAATGAGTTTCTGGACTCCTGACAGACCCATCTAGTGCTGCACTGACGTTTCTGGATTCTGAGTCATGTGGAAAGCAAAAGAATTGTCAAAGGATCTGTCGGAAAAGGTAGTTGAACTGTATAAAACAGGAAAGGGATATAAAAAGATATCCACTTCCGGTTCCGGCGCCTCATGTGTGAGGAGTGAGCGTGCACAGCTCCGCTCCCTCAGGCCAAAAACTGCCTCCAGACCCGGGTCTCAGCCCACAAAAACCCTCAGGTTCGAGTGCGGAAGGTCACCGACAACAGATGGACAAATTCCTGACCTCCCCCCGTTCGGAACCGGCCGTCCCAAACCGATCGAGTGCACAAAGCCCTCAGTCAGGGTGTACCAAGATGGCCGCCGCAATGGACCAGGCGCCGATTACAATGGACACACAGGCCCCGGAGCCTCAAAGAACAGATACACCTGACGAATATTCAAAAATTGCCCAGGCGGTGGCTGCCCTTCTGCTCCCCAACATATCTCAGGTGGTTGACGCCGCAGTACAAGCAGGTATGTCTCAGTTGCGGAGGGAGCTAGAGGAGCAGGCATGTAGGCTTTCAGCCATTGAGGCCAGAATATCAGACATTGATGACGAAGTATACCAAATTAATGGCACCTTAGAAAAGCATGACAAGGCTTTTGCTGCCATCCAGGATAAGCTCGAGGATCTGGAAAATGGGTCCAGAAGGAGTAACCTGAGAATAATAGGCCTCCCTGAAAACTGCCCTAACAACGCTCTCCCCCTTCTATGCTCATCACGTATTCCTGAGGCCCTTGGCCTACCTGCACACTGCACCGTGGAACGCGCACACAGGGTGGGCCCTCCGGATCCCAACCATAAATCCCCCAGAGCAGTCATTGTAAAATTCCTTAATTACACAGACAAGCAGGCAATTCTACAGACTTTCAGGAAAACCCGCACCCTCAGAATAGAAGGGGCAAGTCTACTAATCTTCGTGGATTACTCCGCCGAGGTCTCACGAAAAGGCAAAGCCTTCCAGGCGGTCTGCACGGAACTATTTAAACAAAAAATCCGGTTCTCCCTGGCCTTCCCGGCAACATTACGGGTCCAAACCACCGACGGCGAGCAGCTCACCTTTCAAACACCCCGAGAAGCAGAGGCCTTCCTCAGATCCAACTCCTCCAGACATCCGAGCCCCTCCACCTCCCAGGGCTCACCATCTCCAAACTACAGGGAGCAACGGAGCCCCAGAAAGGATCCAGCAAGGATCCAGCAAAACGCCTACGCCCAAACAACAACGGGGCACAATACCTACTACGTCCATACCTATCGATTGAATTTCCTCTTCTATCAAGGAAACCCAATTTGGGCAAACCAAGCCATCAACGGAACCACTTAACACCAAAGGGCTCTCGAGCCTGGCTCTTGGTGCTTACGCCTCTCGAACGAACCTTAAGCCATCCATGGCCGAGCCATCCCCCATAAAGTTACCTTTACTAATGCCTGATGAGAGGACTAGCCGCGCTAGTTGTTGATGCACTTGAGGAAAAAAGAGAAGTACAGAAAGATAGTTGTGATGATGTTGTTATTAATGATTTTCTGTACCCTTTACAGTTCTCCTATCCCGATTCTTCAACACTTTCTGCTGAGAGAGACTACCGATGATTAACCCAACAAACGCAGATTCCCCTTTCTTCTAAACCGTGAGTCCTTCTTACCTACATACATGATATAGCGATATCTGATCACAGCCCGGTCTCCATCACACTTACTGATCTCTCAGCCCCCTCTTCTCCCAAAATATGGAGATTTCCCTCCTACCTGGCAGGAGACACCCAGCTGCAGGAGGTCCTCCGCACGGCTTGGGAGGACTACTCAGCCACCAACAAACCCCACTGCACCAACCCGAATCTGTTCTGGGACGCTGGCAAGGCAGTAATTCGGGGCAAGATCATTGCCTACGCGACCCATTATAAAAGAAACGCCACCAAACGATACACAGAAGCTAGTAAACAGCTGAGGGAGGCCCAAAGAGCACTTCAACGAAACAACAACCTAGAAAATAGGGAACTTTGGCGATCGGCCAAGCAACAATTCGAAGCTTGGGCAGATCATATAGACCGCGTCCACACAGCCCACTGGGACCTCTCCCTTCACAAACAGGGTAACAAGGCAGGGAAGCTACTAGCTAGACTCAGCAAAGGACAACACAAACCCACACACATCTCCTCTCTCAAAGACCCAACTGGAAAGCTAACCTCTCACCCGAGGGAGATAAACGACATACTCCATAATTTCTACTCAACATTATATGCAGCAGACCACATAGACTCAACAGCAGCCAACTCCTTCCTCAACAGCCCAACCCTCCCTCACCTAGATCCCGAGCAACTAGCCTCCCTGAATGAACCCATCAGTAAAGACGAGATCGAACACACTATCAAAAAGCTATCCAACCCCAAATCCCCGGGCCCAGACAGTCTCACTGCTGAATTTTATAAGTTAACTATTTCATACATCCCCGCCACTCTATCATCAGTATACAACGAAATCTGGAAAGGTGGTCCCTACCTGCCATCTGGCAATCAAGCGTACATAAAACTAATTGAAAAAAAAGGCAAAGACCCCCAAGAGCCCAGTTCCTATCGCCCCATCTCCCTCTTAAACGTAGACGCCAAGCTCTTATCGAAAATAATAGCTTTGCGCCTAGCAAAAATTATGCCTTCCTTAATCCATCCTGCACAGGCAGGATTCACACAGGGCAGGACCGCAGCCTCAACCATCCATAAAGCCCTAGCAGTACTGGACCATGCCAAATCCCATTCCACACAAAACTTAGCTATAGTAACCCTTGACGCCGAGATTGCTTTCGATAATGTGAGCTTCCCTTGGCTGTTCCAAACCCTCAGGACGTTTGGATTCTCAGGCCCTTTCCTACATTTTATCGAAAGCCTCTATGCGGCCCCTAAGGCACAAGTAGTAGCAGCGGGTATCATTTCAAACCCCTTAAACTTGTACAAAGGAACCAGACAGGGATGCCCCCTTTCCCCACTCCTTTTTAACATAGCACTTGAACCACTCTCGAGATTCCTTACATTTTGCGCCCCTCTCCATGGTGTCAAACTGGGAGACGAGGAGATCCGAGTCGCATTGTTCGCAGACGATATCCTAATTTTCACCTCCAACCCCCGATTAGACCTTCCAGTGATCATGGAAACATTCAACCTCTTCCGTAACTGCTCGGGGTTAAGGATAAACTTCTCTAAGAGCGAAATTCTACCTCTACAACCAAACCATAGAGCCGGCTGGATCTCCTCCTCTCCGCTCCCCATAGCCAAACAACACATCACTTACCTGGGCGTGAACATCGGTAGAGATCCCTCCTCCCTCTATACCCTTAACTATCCCCCACTAATATCCAAAATTTTGAGCCAGTTGGACTCGTGGATGAGCCTTCCCCTCTCGCTCTCGGGAAGATGCTGCTTATTCAAAATGATTAGCTTTGCTAAGTTATTATACCCAATGCAAACAATTCCAATCCTCATCAAACATAAAGACCTCCAAAAGTTAGACAGGGGCTTGACAGCCTTCCTCTGGCAGCGCAAAAAACCTAGAATTGCCCTTTCCAAGCTGCGTCCCCCGAGGAGCGAGGGGGGCCTAGGCCTCCCACATGTGAGACTGTACAACTTATCTTGTGTTCTAAGATGTGGCCTTGACTGGATTACTAGACAGTCCAGATACACCAACTTCAAAATCGAGTCAGCTGTAGCATACCCATACGAGCTTGGATCAATCCTTCACAGAAACCTAAACTGCCTTCCATCCCCTCTCAAACGTAACCTCCTGGTGAGAGACACTATCATAGCCTGGAGAAACATAAAGAGGGCTCAGCGCTTACATACTAATATTTCAGGATTTTTAACCATTGGGGGCAACCCAATGTTCATCCCCTCCACCCAACACAAGGCCTTCAGTGACTGGGAACATCTCAACCTCAAGAAACTATCTGATCTCTTTGAACCTCAAACTGGACAAGCCTTGCCACTACAGACAATACAGGAAAGGTACAATCTACCAGACCACCATAGATTCCACTTACACCAAATCATCACCTTCGTAAACAAGACTTGCCCGGACCCACTTCTTAGATTCCGGCCCTCAGCCATAGATACTTTGATTCATAATCAAACCTTTCCCGTCTCTCGTATTTACAAGAACCTCTTACCCTTCTACACGCAGTCACTGGACACTTCCTCCATTAAGGCCTGGACAAAAGAACTGCAACTGGATCATCTTAAAGATTCAATCCTTGCGGGGCATAACAAAACTCTGAAATTGATCACCAATGAAGCCTGGAGGGAAATGCAACTAAAGATACTACATCGGGCATACATCCCTTATTACATCTCCGCCTCCTCCCCCGGTATCAGAAGTTGCCCCTGGTGTGGTACGGCCAACCCGACCCTTACTCACAGATTCTGGCTCTTGCAGCCAAGGTGCTAAGGCAAGAAATCCCCTACCACCCGGCCCTCATGATATTTGGGGATAGCTCCACTATCTCTTCCGGAACCTCCCATATAGGAGTGCTAACGGAACCTTGGATACACCTCTGCATGCTGGCAGCACGCAAAACCATTATGACCCACTGGACGCAAACTAGTCCTCCTACCATCTTAGAGGTTCAACGACAACTAAATACCCTCCTATTCAGGGAACTACTAGACTTCTGGGCCAATAACCAAGGCTCGCAATCGCGCCTCCACAGGCGATGGAATTCCTATATAACAGCTACTTTCTCCAAGAAAGACCAGGAAGGTCTCACCCCCCCTCATCTCTACGACATGAGGTACAATCTGAAAGACTTACCAGACAGTTAGGGGGTCACAAATCTACAAACTCTCTCCCATGCGACCCTACACCTGGGCTGCAACCCCTATCCTACCATCTGCGTTCAAGTAGCAGCACCCCTGACCAATGGTCAGCCTTGTTCACTCTCTCAGCATATTGAAATTGATAGATTAGACATTTTTCACCACTCATAGCCTATGTCAGACCGTTAGGTCTAAAAATTCTCTTTATTTGTTTTTACTTATTTGCACATGTAGTTGTTTGCTTTAACTCCGCACAGAGTAATCTTGCAATCCTTCACGCCAAGTGACTTCTGAAATTTTTCTTCCCCCACCTGATATCAAATTTACTTACCCTACTAACCCCTGGATGCAGACCATTCGCCTGCGGTCTATTTCTCCCCTCCCGGACTCTGGGGGGGAGGGAGCCGCAGGGATAAACTAGGTCTCCCTTTTCTATCCAGGCATTTTAATTGTACATCTAGTGATTATCAGGAATTCCCCAAAATAATATAAGTGACTTGGCCTGCAGGAAACTCTACTTCCCCCCCCCTTGTCTTCCTCCCCTACCCCCCAAGTCTCAAAATCCCTCCCGCATATCTGTCCTCCTCCTCCCCTCCCTATCGTCCCCCCCCCCCGACTCTCTCAGGAAAATGTACTAGTAAACTATGTCATGTTTTCTCCCTGTTATGTCTCTACCCAATAAAAAATTTGAAATAAAAAAAAAAAAAAAGATATCCAAGGAATTGAGAATGCCAATCAGCAGTGTTCAAACTAATCAAGAACTGGAAAATTACCAAACCAAACCACGACCAACTAAAATTACAGCCACAACTGCCAAGAAAATTGTTTGGGATGCAAAGAAAAACCCACAAATAACTTCATGACTCTCTGGAAACATGTGGTGTGGCTGTTTCAAGATGTACAATAAGGAGGCACTTGAAGAAAGACGGGCTGTATGGTCGAGTCGACAGAAGAAAGCCTTTACTATGCAAATGTCACAAAGTATCCCACTTACAATATGCCAAAGAGCACAGAGACAAGCCTCAAACCTTCTGACACAAAGTCATTTGGAGTGATGAGACCAAAATTGAGCTTTGTGGACACAACCATAAACCCTACATTTGGTGAGGAGTCAACAAGGCCTGTGAAACATGGAGGTGGATCGTTGATGTTTTGGGGATGTGTGAGCTACAAAGGCACAGGAAATTTGGTCAAAATTGATGGCAAGATGAATGAAGTATGTTATCAAAAAATACTGGAGGAACATTTGCATTCATCAGCCATGAAGCTGCGCTGGGGACGTACCTGTCATTGGCTACAGCAGAATCAAGTGAAGGTTCTGGAGTGGCCATCTCAGTCTCCTGACCTCAATATTATTGAGCCACTCTAGGGAGATCTCAAGCGTGCAGTTCATGCAAGACAGCCCAAGAATTTCCAGGAACATTGCCAAAAGGAATGGGCAGCTTTACCATCTGAGAAGATAAAGAGCCTCAACCACAAATACCACAAAAGGCTTCAAGCTGTCATTGATGTTTAAGGGGGCAATACGCGGTATTAAGAACTGGGGTATGTAAACTTTTGATCAGGGCCATTTGGGTAGTTTCTGTTGTCATCATGATTTAAAAAGAGTAAACATAGTTGATTGATAATAAATGGCTTCAGCCAAACACTAACCACGAGTAGAGTTGAGCGAACCCGGACTGTAAAGTTCGGGTCTGTACCGAACTTTGGGGTGTCCGGGACCCGGACTTTTCAAAAAAAGTCCGGGTTCGGGTCCGGGGTTCTGGTAATTTTAATGAAAAATCTTAAAAATGCTGTAAAAAAGCCCAGGAAGGTCCTAGAGGTCTGCAAAAGGAAGGAAAATGGGGGTAAGGGTGGGACAAGTGACCTACAAAGAAATGGGGACAGGGAAATAAATTTAAATATTTAAAAAAAAATAAAAAAATGCAAAAATGGAGATCATCTTCAAAATGGGTCTGAAAAGTATTAATTAACATTAGAGGCCATAGAACTGTTCTAAAATCATCTGGGGCCTGGGCTTGGGCCTGAAAAAAACTTTTCAGGCCCAGGGCCTGTGGGGTTTCAAGCCATGTCTGGGCTTGAAATGTCAG
>BLSH010483579.1:915238-931355 GCA_018402905.1 Glandirana rugosa | reverse complement strand
GACGTTTGAGTTTGCAGCCAGTGACACAGGTGGGGGCAGTTTACAGCCAGTGACACAGGAGGGGCAGTTTGCAGCCAGTAACACAGGTGGGGGCAGTTTGCAGCCAGTGACACAGGTGGGGGCAGTTTGCATTCAGTTACACAGGTGGGGGCAGTTGTCAGCCAGTGACACAGGAGGGGCAGTTTGCAGCCAGTGTGATAGGTGTGGCAGTTTGCAGCCAGTGACACAGGTGGGGGCAGTTTGCAGCCAGTGAGATAGGTGGGGGCAGTTTGCAGCCAGTGAGATAGGTGGGGTACATTGCAGAGTCCCCCCCCTGCACTTACCCCATCCAGCAGGCAGGATGTTGCAGAGATTCGGCATGCGAGAGCGCGCTGGGTCTGCAGAGTTTGGCACACGGAGAGTGGCTGTCCCCCCCTCGTCGGTCCCCGGGCGGTCATGGTCTCTGTGGGAGCGGAAGTCCCCTCCGCTGCCACAGTGACCCGCCCCCAGCCCCGCATCCAATCACCCTGAGCGGAGGCTCAGGGCAGCCAATCAGCCTATGCAAGGCCGCAGGAACAAGCGCACCTTCATAGGCTTGAATGGCCGACCAATAGGCTCACTACTTGGCTGTCATGTGACAGCCAAGGAGCCGAAAAGAAAAAAAAAAAAGAAAGTCAATGTACCGGCGCCACCTGTAGGTGGGCGGGGTTGACTTTTTTTTTCTTTCCTCTTTTGCCGGCGGGGAGGCGGCGCCCCAGCGCCCCTCCCACACCAGCCGCCGCTGTGTGGCCTCCATGAGCTGTTAATGGTAGGGTAAACTTCTGTGGGCATGATCAGGAACCCAGGGAGTTGTGGGAAAATAAATAAAAGGGACATGCAGTTTTATATAAGCCTGCTGAGTAAATGGGCATACACTGCAGTTAAACAACACAGCTTGGTCTTTGGACAAGCCCAGCATGCTAATGGGACAATGAACAGGGCAGCACACTGATGGGGTGTTTTTTCTGCTTTCCTGTATGTATGTACAGGAAGAGAGACTGACAACTCATGACTGCTTAGAGCACTGCAGCTCTGGGTAGCTGAGAAAGCTGGAGGTGGTTTATTTGCTATTCCTCCCCTGACCTTTAAAGAGGTGGTAACTCTAAAAAAAAAAAAAAAAAGATCCGGTTCCGTACTAGCTCACGTACATGTACTGCTGCAGTGTAGCTGTATTACGCAAAATCGGCGTCTATAAACAGCGGCTCGCGCAGCTAGCGGGCGGGAGCGCGCCGGCGGGTGGGAGAGCGCCGGCGTGCTCTCGTGCCCGCCGCACTCTGCAGGAGTGTGCTCGTGGCCCGGGCAGACCCGATGTCTGCCGGCGAGCCGCGATGACCTGGCAGAGAGAAGGAACGGGGAACCGCCGAGGTAAACACGGCGGTTCCCCGCTCTGTCAGTGGGCATTTAAAAGATCTACTGATCCCTGTCACTGGGATCAGTTAGATCTCTTATGCCCATGGTAGCCCAGCCCCTCACAGTAAGAACATGTCTAGGGACCACAGTTAACCCCTAGCTCTCCCCCTGCAGGTTAACCCCTTCACTGCCAATGACATTTATACAGTAATCAGTGGATATTTAAATTTCTGATCTCTGTATAAATGTCATTGGTCCCAAAAAAGTGTCAAAAATGTCTGACATGTCCGCCCCAATATCAAAGTCCCGATAAAAATCGCAGATCGCCACCATTACCAGTAAATAAAATTGTAAAAAACGCCAGAAATTAATTCTCATGGTTTGTAAACACGGCAACTTTTGCGCAAACCAATCAATAAACACCAATTGCGATTTTTTTTACCAAAAATATGAGCAAGAATATAAATCGGCCAAACCGGATGAATAAATTCGTTTTTTTATATATTTTTTTAGATTTGTATTTTAGCAAAAAGTAAGAAATATTGTTTTTTTTTTGCAAATTTGTCACTCTTTTTTTGTTTATAGTGGTGATCAGAAATGACGCAGAGGTGATCAAATACCACCAAAAGAAAGCTCTATTTGTGGGAAAAAAAGGACGCAAATATAATTTGGGTACAGCGTCGCACGACCGCGTAATTGTCAGTTAAAGCAACGCAGTGCTGAATCGCAAAAAGTAACATGGGAAATCCTTCCGGGGCTGAAGTGGTTAAAGCAGTTTAAACAGCATAGTGCTTGTGCTGTCTAATCTGTCCCTTTCTGTGCAGTAAAAACCTTGGTTGACCCTGCCTGTTCCTGTGTCCCCCTAGGTGAACTGCCATGGTAATCATAGCTGCTGATCCATGATACTGTGGTCAGTTTATGTGCCTCTGTGATCCCGCTGTGCTCAAAGTCTCTCCCTCTGCTCCTCCCTCGCTGCCTGTCAGCTCCTAGTGTGTGCGCAAACTCCTCCCCCGCCCCTCCCCTCCTGTCGCTATTAGTAGCTGACAATAAAGTCAGAAAGTAGGATTACTGCCAGCCCCTCGGATCTTATAAGGTATTCTACACAGCATAAATCTTTTTTTTTTAAATTATGTAGCTAAATACCTTATTTCAGTTTGCCTCTGTGCGGTCATGTAACCTCCCTCCACTCTCCTCCCCCGATCTAAGGACGAAACCGGAAGGGGCTGATTGGAAAGCACAGCAGTCACGTGACCTCCCAGCTGATTATCAGAGGGGAATCTCAGCACCTTTCGCTGTAGCCCTTAGATCGGGGGAGAAGAGCGGCGCCTTAGTCCGTAGGGTTCATTATTGAGTTGGCCACGCTTTGCAGCTATAACAGCTCTAACTCTTCTGGGAAGGCTGTCCACAAGGTTTAGGAGTGTGTCTATGGGAATGTTTAGCCATTCTTCCAGAAGTGCATTTTTGAGATCAGGAACTGATGTGGACGGGAAGGCCTGGCTCGCTGTCTCCGCTCTAATTAATCCCAAAGGTGTTTTTGTTTTTCAGGGGTTGGGCTTGGCCCCTTAGTTCCAGTGAAGGGAACGCTTAAGGCGTCAGCATACCAAGACATTTTGGACAACTTCATGTTTCCAACTTTGTGGGAACATGAAGTGCAGACTGGCCTGCACAGAGTCCTGACCTCAAACCGATAGAACACTTTGGGATGAATTAGAGTGGAGACTGCGAGCCAGGCCTTCTCGTCCACATCAGTGCCTGACCTTACAAATGCGCTTCTGGAAGAATTGATAAACATTCGCATAGACACACTCCTAAACCTTGTGTTATAGAGTCAGGCTATATACAGTACATCTTCCATCCAATACGTTGAGACCACTGGACGTGTCCTTTTTGTATGGAAGTTAGCCATACTTTTACTGTTATAAAGACCGTTTATATAATCTCTTGACCTCTGCATGTCCTAAAAACGAATTCAGCCCACTCATATAGATAGTAGGGGCGATATATGGTAGGCAATCAATTAGCCTGTTTTGGGTTTGTGGGAAAAAAACATACTCAAATTTGTTGGGTACGTACAAACTCAATGCAGATAGCGTACCAGTTGAAATATAAATCCAGAACCCAAAACTGCAAGGCAAAAGTGCTCAGCAACCCCATATTATGTCTTCTGTTCGGGATTCTATAGATTGTGACCTAAGCTAGAGCTTTTTATTTCATGTGTTCTTTCCAGTTTTTAAATATTACACCTGCTGTATACCTTTACTGGGACATATTGGAAAAATGACCGAATGGTACTCTGAACTAGGAAAAAATAATATAGATTTTTATACTAGTATTTACATATACATATGTATATATACAAATCCTGCATTGTATTAGATCTTAACTGTAATATAAATGATTGTCTAATCTTCTCCTTCTATGAGTGTTCTTAAACCATAAATAAATGTAGTTGGATTTTTTATATTTTTATATCTTGGTATCATATTTCCTCCAGTATCTTTTAATATCAGCTCAACATCAAAGTGTTTCTCCAACTGGAAATAGTGAATCTATTACTTCTGCTGTGCTTATCCCATAGTCATAACATTTATTCCTGGTTCTAAAGGAAATTAGGCCAGGGTGGGGGTGGTATAAATAATTTGGAGACCCTGGCTTCATAATATGTCTTCTGCAAAGACTGAGGTTACTGACACGAGTGCTTCCTTATGTAAATAAAAGTGTTTGAACAAAGCACAACTTCCAGTGCCTAGCCTTCTTTCTATGTGCTTGCCAAATTGCTCTGACACAATAGCATAAGTATGTTAACCCTTTCATTCAAATGGTTGGATATGAGTCCCACTACTGAAAAGAGACTAAAAGATTATTATTGTAGCTGTGTCCCCAACCCCTAGAGGCCTAGTGGTGACCTCTAAAATCAGGGAGAGTTGACATCAATTCTCAAAGTGTGGGTTACTAGGCTTGGTGGGTATAGTGCAAGATGGAATGATTAGGTCGCCAGTCACTTTATGAATGCAAAATTAGATTTTATTGTCTCTTAACAAGAACTGGGGGAGAGAGGGTTTAGAGCCAGGACACCCTTAGGCAGTTGCAAAAGCAATTGGCAGACTCTGAAACAAAAATAGGAATAGGCAGACAGCTATACAGGTAAAGAGCCTTTAAGCTGGATGCAGCAACTGTATTTTGTAGAATTGCTGTCTCCTATAGCAACTGAACTTTCAACATTCAATTTAGATCGGCACAGGTAACTCACAGTATCCCGTTGTAGATCTTCTCTAATATCTTACAGTATCCTACTGTAGAACTTCACTCACTGAGCTCCCAGTCTCTCACTACACTTCCAGATCCCAGTCGCCGCTGGATCCCCTGAGCTCTTTCACAGCTAACATGCTGTATACTCTTCAAGCTTCACCCACGCTACGTGCTCGGTTCCTGACTCGACTCTGCTGACGCTTTCCCACTTCTTCACCGTCCCAGGCTAGTGAAAAAGGCTGCTCTGGTGCTTCTTCAGACTTCCATAAACTGGCCTCTGATAACAGGAGTGGTTGTCCCTTGGTGGCAACTGTGTCCCCTTTATCTCTGACCTTGATCCTCACTTGCCTCTGGTAACAGGAGTGGTCATCCCATGTGGTAACTGCTTCTCCTTCACCTCTGTCTATACTCGGTTCCCCATCCGGTTGAACCTCTGCAACTTGGTTGGACTTCCGGTCTGAAGCCCCAACTTCTCTGAATCCTGGATAAGCCTCATACTGCCTAGCAGCCAGGTGCTCCCGGGGGTAGGCCTCAGGCTTCTGTACTAGCAACCCGGAGCAATACAACACACGTTCACCCAGACAGCCATCCAGGTGGCACATAACCCCAATCACCTGACTCCTCCCAAGTAAATAAGCTCTCCCAGCATGCCATGGAGCCAAAGAAACCCCTTCTAATTGGCTGAGACAACATATCTACTCCTAACCTGAACACAATGTGATCTTGTCATTCTAATGTCAAAAGCAGCAGCGCCACCCAGTGGCAGAAGAGAGAGATGCACAAAATCCAGGCTTAGGACAACAATCAGTGGATCCCCTACCAATTAGCCAGGCTAGTTACCACCTAGCAAACAAAATTTGTTAGCAGCCCTCTTTAGGATCAGGGTGCTACATTATTATTAACCACTTCCCGTCTGGCCTATTGTAAAATGTCAGCTGGGCGGGTAATGACAGCCGGATGGGATCTTCCTAATCGTTGGTTGATGTCATATGACGTCATCCCAGTTGTACGCCTCGCCAATCACAGCGATCACATGTAAGCAACTATCACGGATGGCTTTCATTCACTCTTGTGAATGGTCAGTGATCACATGATGTACAGGGCCAATTACAGCAGCCCTGTATCATGTGATAGCTGTGGCCAATCACAGCATCACAATGGTAAACAGGAGGCATGAATGAAAGCCATTCATGACAGTTAAAACAATTACTGTTACAGTGATCATCATAGTAACAAGCAACGACAGTGTAAAGAAAAACAAACATCCTGGTCACCTTTCCAGAATAGTATAGTGTCACTATGGTAACACTGCACTACTCTGGTGACAGTATGCAAAAGAAAATTGTAAAAATATATATAAAAAAGGTAAAAAAAAAACAAAATGTTAAAAAAAATTATAACTTTCTTTTTTTTACATACTGTCACCAGTCAGGGTTCCTAATCTCCACCACCCACTCAATGTCACTGATCACTGCCACACCAGTTGCAGTGTCCATGATCACCACCAATCACACCAGTTACAGTGTCCATGATCACTGCCACACCAGTTACAGTGTTCGTGGTCACCACCACAGCAGTTAGAGTAATTCTGACCACGTTCACAGCAGTCACAGTGTCTCCGATCACCGCCACACTATGTCACCATTAGGACTTGTTCACATGTGTGATGCTCTCTGAGGAGCCATCCTTGTTTGGATCTGACAGGCAGAGATGAGGCATTGTATTGCCTTCTCCCTACCTGCTATAACCCCTCGGACCCCGCACAAGCAACTCCATTCACTTCAATGGGTCACAATTGGCAGTAGTACAGCGGGTATAATTCCTGCCACAGCTGTGAAGCAAAGCATTGCAGCCAGGACATGTGTACACCCCTGACCGCTGCCTCTGCAGCTAAAGGGGGTAGTGGTTGAGGGGTGGTAAAACTGCTGCTCATCCACAAAGTCTTACTGCCTCAACTTCACATGTGGACAAGCCCTGATAGTGCAGCCAGTCACAGTTCTCCGATCACCACCACACCAGCAACAGTGTCACCAGACCAGTGTAGCTAGACTCAGTGTTCCTGATTGCCACCACACTAGACCAGTGCCACATCCAACAGTTTTCATGACCATCACCACACCAGTCCCAGTGTGACTAGTCCTTATAACCCCCACAACAATGCAGTATTGCCTCAGCCTGCCGTCTGCACTAACCCTGCCCTGTTTATTGACCATATTTTTGCCTGTTGCCTGGACCAATGCTTTGCCTGTTTACTGACCATTTCTCTGCCTGCGCCTTAATGGACCCATTTGCACATTTCGCTGAATATGTTCCTGCGAGACACCAAAACCAGCCATACATGCAGATAATTGCACTCCTGGGACCACAGGAACTCCTTTGTTCTTCCTTTCTTGAGTCTCCTGTACTTCCTAGCCGGCAAACATGGCATTCCTGGCACAGCCACATACAGGTAGGCTAGGCTTGTTTAACTTATAGGAACAGGGACTGCTATAAGTGAAGATACAGCTATATTTCCTGACCACTCATATAAAGGCGACCATTACAGTACAATGAATTTATACAATTGGTTGATTTTTTGATACCCAAGATACAATGTCTCGTGTATATAACCTGTCCAAACATTCAAAAAGCCTCACATATGTGGCATTGCCAAACTCAGAAGAATGTTCATGCTGCGTGTTTTGGGGTATAATTATAAGTATGCCTAAGCTGTGTGTGAGACATACCTTTTTTATTTCTTAATTTTCAAAAAAATACAACAAAAAAAAAGACAACTTCAAAAAAATCCCCATGCTTCTTACTAAATACTTTGGACTGTCTACTTTCCAAAAAGGGATCATTTGTATTGTCCTGGCATTTTAGGGCCTCAAAAAATGAGATAAGCAGTCAGTACATCAGGATTGATCATTCTATAATTATATATACCCATGGCTTTTTTTCTCAATGGATAGGTGCAGGTACTCCCACCTTCTGAGCCACACCTTGTCTCTGCCCCCTACCCACCTCTTAGCACCATACCTTGGTTCCACCTCTTATACAGGAGTTTTGCATTCTTTTCTTCAGCCTGCCTGTAGAAGCAGCTCTATGTTAGCCTATGTTTCCATGCTCATTAGGGAGTTTACAGGCATATTTTCAGAGCAGCATTTAGAGGCAGAAAAAAAATAGAATAACTTTTTTTGGGAGGAGCTTTCAGGCAGAAAAAAAAACACACTCATAAAGGCGTATAAACAGGCTTAAACACATTTTTTTATGCCACTTTGTTTCTGCCAGAGGTTCTGCACCTAGTGTTCATGGACCCTAAATACCACCGAACAAAAGCTCTACCTGTCTCAAAAAATGACAGAAACTTTATTTGGCTATAGTATTGCATGACCGAGTAATTGAGTAATTGAGTAATTGTTATTGAAAGCGTGACAGCACTGAAATCTGAAAATTGGCTTGGGCAGGAAGAGGGTAAAAGTGTCCGGTATTGTGGTGGTTAGGGACAATTAATGTGTTTTCCTAATATCATTATTTTTTTTTAATAATCTGCAGAACTAAATAAAATAAATATGTAAACAAAGGGCCCCCTGCAAAAGAGGATAGTAAAAGCTTGTCTAACCAGCTGCCTATGCTGCAGATCTTATCTATAATCAAGGGAAAATGCAACTTGAAGAATATTTAGAATTCAACACTTGCAGAAGTGTCTTATAGCGAGTGACTAAGGGGCTGGCAGGTGGAACCACTGGGTACATAGAGAAACCACAGATTGAAAACTATCACGAGCAGACTCCTTCCAATCCTATTGTAGTGAATTATATTGTAACTGTACCGTCTCCCTTTACTTTGTAAAGTGCTGCGCAAACTGTTGGTGCTATATACACTATATTACCAAAAATATTGGGACGCCTGCCTTTACACACACATGAACTTGAACTTTAATGGCATCCCAGTCTTAGTCCGTAGGGTTCAATATTCAGTTGGCCCACCTTTTGCAGCTATAACAGCTTCAACTCTTCTGGGAAGGTTGTCCACAAGAGTGTGTCTATGGGAATGTTTGACCATTCTTGCAGAAGCGCATTTGTGAGGTCAGGCACTGATGTGGTCAAGAAGGCCTGGCTCAGAGTCTCCACTCTAATTCATCCCAAAGGTGTTCTATTGGGCTAAGGTCAGAACTCTGTGAAGGCCAGTCAAGTTCCTCCAACCCAAACTCGCTCACTCATGTCTTTATAGAACTTGTTTGTGTACTGGTGTGCAATCATGTTGGAACAGGAAGGGGTCATCCCCAAACTGTTACCACAAAGTTGGGAGCATGAAATTGTTCAAAATGTCTTGGTATGCTGACACCTTAAGAGTTCCCTTCACTGGAACTAAGAGGCCAAGCCCTAGGGTTGCCACCTCATCCCTTTAAACCCGAACACATATGAATTACACAGGCTCTGAGGCTAATTTAATGCAGATAAGGCACAAAATGAGTTTAATTACCACCTTAATCAGCCTCAGAACCTGTGTAATTAATATGTGTTCGGGTTTAAATGGATGAGGTGGCAACCCTGCCAACCAGTGAAAAACAACCCCACGCCATAATCCCCCCTCCACCAAATGATTTGGACCAGTGCACAAAGCAAGGTCTATAAAGACATGGATGAGCGAGTTTGGGGTGGAGGAACTTGACTGGCCTCACAAATGCACTTATGGAAGAATGGTCAAACATTCTCATAGACACACTCCTAAATCTTGTGGACAGTCTTCCCAGAAGAGTTGAAGCTGTTATAGCTCCAAAAAGTTGGCCAACTCAATATTGAACCCTACAGACTAAGATTGGGTGCCATGTGCGTGTAAAGACAGGTGTCCCAATAATTTTGGTAATATAGCGTAAATCCTGTGAAATAATAATATGATAATAGAAGTATTTAATTCTGCAGATTGTTCAAGCTGCAGTTTTCCTTGGTTACAGCAGAAAGCAGTGGTGCGGGTAATGGGAAAATCTTTTTTTGCAGGAGGATTTTTTTGTGTAGTTGTTTTATGCACAGGGTCACTTTAACGATGAGGCAATTTCAGCTACAGGCAACTGCTTGCTTTATTTTGGTGCAGGTGCCCCCCGTTGCCTGCTGACACTGTCAACACCATGGTGAATTTCTCCAATTCACCTAGATACTTAACACCTAAATTCTTATTATATATATAAATATATATATATATATATATATATATATGCACATTTAAAAATGTTGATGGTGTTAATGCAAAACTATACCAATTTAGAAAACGGCATGTAAAGCAGCTGGACTGGCTTTTTTTTTTTTTTGATCAAATGTTTTATTGAAGGAAAGAACAAGGTTTACATAGTAAAGAGACAAAAAAGTGTCATACCCTAAGAGCAGGGGATACAATGGAATGTACAATATTAAGATGCAGTGATAGGGACGCAGCCCACATTAGCATAACACAATTATGAAGGTTACACAGGTAAATGTTGAAGAGCAACTCGGTGAGCGCATATAGAGTTCTACACAGGTGTTCAAAGGTATTATGCGACTAAGGACTGGACAGCTTTTGTCCTGGTGAGTGGTAACTACTGGAATGGAGCTCTGGGTAGAACTGTCCCAGTATAGAGTAGAAAATGTGATTATGGGGGGCTTATGAATAGAAAGATAAGGGGGAAGGAGTGTAGCTACTGAGTGCAAGTAGGACTCAGGATTTGAGAAATCTATAATGGGTGGGTGGCGTCCAGCCATATCATAACAAACAAGTGGAGTGTTAATATTGGGGAGGACCCGCAAGAGAAAGAAAGGCTGTATTAAAGTGGATGTAAACCCACCACTCACCCAGTATAAACTAATGGCACAGTATTTATGTATATATACATGCAAGCCTCCTGCATGTATCCCTACTTTGCAAATGTCACCCCTTTCAGCAGTAGCAGACTTGCAAAACACTAGAATCAGTGGGTGTCTCTCTTTGCTGAAGCACGATGGGTAGAGTTGTGATGTCACAAGACTTCCCAACCAGCTCTATACTGAGAGCTGGAGGAGATGGGAGGGGGGAGTGTGAGGCTCTTTTTGCTCCGTGCAGGAGATAAGAAATTTACCTGTCAGTCACACATCAGGGAATGAAACGTCAGTATTTTTTTTTCCTACTGAAAAAAGAAAAGGGTATTACTCAGAGTTGCATTAACTCTTCATGGCAACACTGGGCACAGAGGACATGATATCCTATCCTGTACAAGATAGAAGTGTCAATAAAAAATGTTTTTTTTCGGGTTTACATCCACTTTAACCAGTTGCCTACCGCCCGCCATGGCTTGACAGCGGCAATCTGGCTCAATATCGCATACCGCCTTCACCTGACATCGGCTGCGAAATCGCGGCTCACTGTGTAGTGGGGGAGCCAGGGAGCGGATAGGGCGGACTCGATGTCCGCTGGCTACCCGTAGTGACAGAACGGGGATCCTTGTGTGTAAACACACAGATCTCTGTTCTTACAGGGGAGAAGGAGTGTGATCGTATGCTCCCTGTATATGGGAGCGGTGATCACTCTCCTCCCCCACACAGTTAGAAACACTATCCAGGGAACACAGCTAACCCTTTGCTCACCCCCTAGTGTTAACCCCTTCCCTGCCAGTGACATTTACACAGTAATCAGTGCATTTTCATAGCACTGATCGCTGTATAAATGTCAATGGTCCCAAAAAAGTATCAAAAGTGTCTGACATGTCTGCTGCAATGTCGCAGGTCCACTAAAAATCGCAGATCGCCGCCATTACTAGTAAATAAAATAAAAAAAAACCCCATAAATTAATTCTCATTGTTTGTAAATGCGGCAACTTTTGCTCAAACCAATGCAATTCTAAAAATGTGCACTGTCACTATACTAATGACACTTGCTGGGAAGGGATTAAACATCTAGGGTGATCAAAGGGTTAACTGTGTGCCTAGCTAGTGTTTTTGTGTACTGTGTTTGGTGCTTTTACTAGGGGAAGAGATGGATTTTATTCCCTGATTTGCAGAAACACAAAATACATCCCTTCCCCCCTGTCATAACACAGATCTGCTTTTTTTACATAGACAGATCTCAGTTCTGTGAGTTTTACCAATGATTGGCGGTGCACCAGATGACATCCAGTGTCCTAATAAAGGGTGGGGAGGACTGTTTAAGGTCACGTGAAAGGGTTTATCCCCTATCCAGGACTTTGTACTACAGAGTTTTGTAGAAAAACACAGCTGGCATCTGCGTCCCATATTGGGCTTTGCATTTATTTTATGTAGCACTTACCACTGAAGGAGCTGATGGATGTATTGGGTGACTTGTACCTGTGCCCAGGACTACAAATAGCAGCACATACTCTGATACACCTGGCTGGGTGGGGAATATGTATTGCAGATATAAGTATTTATACTTTTATGGCTTTAGGTATAAAGACACCAGCAATGACACAGCACATTAAGCAATAGCAAGAAATGTACAGCAAAAAGGTAAACAGTGGAAGAAATATACTGCAAACTGGATAAACAGTAAGATAAATAAATTGCAAATGGATAAACAGTAGAAGACGTACTGCAGAAGCAATATAGGCCAATTGCGATTTTTTTGTACCAAAAATATGAAGAAGAATATATATTGACCAAAACTGATAAATAAATTAGTTTTTTATACTTTTTTGGATATGTATTTTAGCAAAATGTAAGAAATATTGGGTTTTTTGCAAACTTTTCACTCTTTGTTTGTTTATAGTGGTGATCAGAAGTGATGCAGAGGTGATCAAACACCACCAAAAGAAAGTTCTATTTGTGGGAAAAAAAGGACATCAATTTAATTTGGATACAACGTCGCACGGCCACGCAATTGTCAGTTAAAGCGACGCAATGCCTAATCGCAAAAAGTGCTCTGGTCATAAGGGGAGAAATCCTTCAGGTGCTGAGGTGGTTAAGGAATATAATGGACAGAGGAGGAAAAAAAGGGGGCAGAGGAAAGAGGAAGACCAGAAGAGGAGGCAGAGGGTAGAAGAAGAAGGGACTGGCTTTTTTCACTTACATGGTAGGCATCGGCCTTGGTCTCCCTCTAATTGTCCTGTTTTTCAGCTACCCCTAAGCTGGTGACACACATTAAAATATCATAGTGCTTTCTCTCTACAATCTTCTATAGATATACATTACCAAAACCGATTAGAGTTCATATGCAGAAGCACTTAAATTGTATATTCAATTTAAATCTAGTTAGGCAGGCTTTCATACTACAGAGTTTTCCGTAAATCTAAAAGATTGTTTACTAGATCGCAAGGTGTATGGCCAGCTTGGTCAGGACCATATCACAAACTGCTCATGAACTTCAGCTGCCAAAGAAAAAACTATTAAGCTGTCAGGCTGCAGAGCAGTAAACAAGGCATTGATCTGGGGGAGGAATTTATAAAAATGTACTAACCACAGTTGCCAACTATGTTGTATATCCTGTAATACTGCACATTTCAGTGTGGTGTATTAAAACAATCCTTCTTACTTTGTCTTTTGTGTGGTTTCCAAGAAAGCACATCTTGCCACAGGCATCCCACCGCTGCCCTACATAAGCTGTCAGAAAGGGAAACCCAAATGATTTAACATGCAAAACTTTGGAATGTAAATATATTTCAGAACATAATTTGGCATGTGAAATATAATTAGAACTTTATTAGGGTGGCCACAGATAAGCTTTAAGCATATACAACTAGTATACCAAGCCTTTCCTAAAGGAAGTTATCATCTAGTGAAAATATAAAAAAGAAATATTTAACCACTTTTGTAATAAATATTGCCACAGTTCATCAGGGCTTATTTAAAGTAATAATATCATGTGTATACTGAAAAAGAAATGCACTCTTTGTCTTGGCGCTAGAATAAAAGATTAAGTCAATCGCACCAGTGAATCTTCAAAATCAAGCTCTATTTAGTCAAAACACAGCAGCATTTCAGTCATTAAGCAATCTTTTTTTCAAGATGTTTAAACCATTATTGTTCTTGCTAAAGGCAAGTTTATTACTAAGTATACAAATTTGCCATTGCCTTAGTTAGAGCAGGTTTTCTCTTACTGCTAGTCAGTTAACTTACATGAACAGTAATTGCTGCTTACCAATTCTTAGATGTGGTGGCTGCATTAGTTATGTTTTTTAGGCTTTTTGCTTTGTTTTCACCTGGTGATCCATCCAGTAAGTCTGTTATTTTTCAAATTATTTTAACAAACCTGTCCATACAAAAGATGCAAACAACTGTTTCTTTACCTGCTTATAAAGTGTTAGCTGAAATTCAACTTATTTTGTTAGCAAAGTCCAGCTAAATCTGCTAGTCCATCTAACACTACCCTCTCTCCAGGCTGGCAATGCTGCTGTCCAAAGGTATCTGCTTTACTACTTCATCCAGAATGCAGACACCCTAAGACAGGAAGTGTGTTACTGACTGGATCGCCAGATGAAATAAAGGAAAAAAAAGTAAAACAAAATGAATGCAGTCACCACACCTAAGGATTGGTAAGCTGCAATATATTTAATTTTTGGGGGTTTAACCACTTGACCTCCGGCCCCCTTCATGACCAGGCTTTTTTATGCAATACGGTACTTTGTTACTTTAACTGACAATTGTGCGTCCCTGCGATACTGTACCCAAATAAAATGTATGTTGTTTTCTTCCAACAAATAGGGTTTTATTTTGGTGGTATTTGATCTCCACTGCGTCTTTTATTTTTTGTGCTATAAACAAAAAAAGACCAACAGTTTTGAAAAAAAAAGAAAAAATAATATTTTTTATTCTCTGCTTTAAAACATATTGAATAAAAAAAACACCTCCAATAAGCGTATATTGATTGTTTTACACAATTGTTATAGCGTCTACAAACTATATATATATATACTAAATATATATATATATATATATTTATGGAATTTTTACATTTTTTTATACTAGTCATGGAGGAGATCAGCAACTTATAGTGGGCCTGCAATACTGCAGTGGACAATCCGACACTAACTGACACTTCTGACGCTTTGTGGGAACCAGTGACACTAATGCAATTCTAAAAATGTGCACTGTCACTATACTAATGACACTTGCTGGGAAGGGATTAAACATCTAGGGTGATCAAAGGGTTAACTGTGTGCCTAGCTAGTGTTTTTGTGTACTGTGTTTGGTGCTTTTACTAGGGGAAGAGATGGATTTTATTCCCTGATTTGCAGAAACACAAAATACATCCCTTCCCCCCTGTCATAACACAGATCTGCTTTTTTTACATAGACAGATCTCAGTTCTGTGAGTTTTACCAATGATTGGCGGGGCACCAGGTGACATCCAGTGTCCTAATAAAGGATGGGGAGGACTGTTTAAGGTCACGTGAAAGGGTTTATCCCCTATCCAGGACTTTGTACTACAGAGTTTTGTAGAAAAACACAGCTGGCATCTGCGTCCCATATTGGGCTTTGCATTTATTTTATGTAGCACTTACCACTGAAGGAGCTGATGGATGTATTGGGTGACTTGTATCTGTGCCCAGGACTATAAATAGCAGCACATACTCTGATACACCTGGCTGGGTGGGGAATATGTATTGCAGATATAAGTATTTATACTTTTATGGCTTTAGGTATAAAGACACCAGCAATGACATAGCACATTAAGCAATAGCAAGAAATGTACTGCAAAAAGGTAAACAGTGGAAGAAATATACTGCAAACTGGATAAACAGTAAGATAAATAAATTGCAAATGGATAAACAGTATAAGACATGTACTGCAGAAGCAATAACTGGTATAAAACACAAGCCTTCCTAAAGAGCGTACCTGGGGAAGCCTAACTAGTTCAGTAGTCAATATGTACTACTCTGCTGGCCAGCTCGTTAGAGCCTAACTCTTACATCAGGTTACTTTAAGAACTGATGCAGGCACTGACACTGGTCCCTTGAATGAAAATGTCACTGACTCTCTTATACTCCCAGCAGCTCTGTCCATCTTTTGTAATGTGGATTTGGCCAACGGCCTCTCAACAACTTCTTGGGTTAGCAGGTGATCACCCTCTGTATACTGAGTAAAATACAGCCTGGCAGCATCTGCTGTGTCCTTCTCCCTTGATCAGGCAGGGGGCTACACCAATATTGATGGCTCTTTCCAAAGTCCTTAGATATCTGTCTCTGTGCCTTTCTCCCTCTCAGGTGCAGCGCTGGCCAGTCTGCCAGCAGCCAAATGTGCTCATGCTCCTCTTAAAAACATTCCTGAAACCTTTCTCGGTAGTTATAACCACATCGGGGGACGGACTAGTTCCCTCTTCCTGTGTCGTCTACGACGGTCCGACATAAAATGAGTCATATGTCTCCCACTAGTGGACGATTGGGTTCTTCAACAACTCTCCGGCAACCGGTTTAGGTGTAATGTTTTCTACCTGTCTCGACGACCCTCATATTCTCTCAGTCACTGTAAAAGTAAGTTCCCTGGTCACAGTCACGGACGTAGTCAAGAATTTCATTGGACTACATTCTCAATCCGAGATTGCTCGACCGGTCGTCTCAT
>BLSH010483579.1:880802-908656 GCA_018402905.1 Glandirana rugosa | reverse complement strand
TTGCAGAACAGTGATATGGGTACTCCCGACTTATTTATACTTTTTTGACACAGTTTGAAGATGATTTTAGAACAGTTCTATGGCCTCTAATGTTAATTAATACTTTTCAGACCCATTTTGAAGATGATCTCCATTTTTGCATTTTTTATGTTTTTATTTTTTTTTAAATATTTAAAGTTATTTCCCTGTCCCCATTTCTTTGTAGGTCACTTGTCCCACCCTTACCCACATTTCCTTCCTTTTGCAGACCTCTAGGACCTTCCAGGACTATTTTCCAGCCTTTTTTGTGCCTAAAAGTCCGTGTCCCCATTGATTTCAATGGGGTTCGGGGTCCGGGACAAAGTTCGGGTTCTGTCCGGACCCGAACCCGGACTTTGTCCCGAAGTTCGGCCGAACCAGCAGAACCCGGACTTCTAGAAGTTCGCTCATCTCTATACACAATAGCAATCAATCTAATGCAAACTTGTTTTATTTATAAGGCTAGGCTCACATATGTGCGGGTGGTTTTCACTGTGGGGCAGCACCTGTTTCCCGCAGCCGCAACTACCTATACGGAAAAACGTGCTGGATGTGTGCGGGTGCCATTAATCGTAATAACATGCTACATGTACTAGAAATCGCTTCCATACTGGGAATCGCACTGCACTTGCACATGCTGCAATTTCTAAAATGCTGCAGGGACCTTTTCCATACATTTAAGGAGGCATAGCAGCCCATTCTAATAAAATGTCTCCTTTTGGGAAGGGGCATAAACTCAAATCCGCTAAGTTGTACTCCAAGAGATAGGATTACCTACTAGATACTAAAATATCAGTTTTGGAGTAGGCCTTTACATTCTTTTTAAAAAAAGACAAGTGAATACCAACTTGGATTTTGAGCTTTTATTAATTATCATGAAAATGTAAATTTCCAGATGTGCAATTTAGCTGTTTGACCTCTAATGAAACCGGTGCATGGTCAGACCAAGCAATAGAGTGAATGCTCACCGAGATAACATTTTGTAAAAGTCAGACACAAATAAGTCTATTCAGGAATAAGACCTGTGTGGTGCCAAATAAGAAGTATAATCCTTTTCTGTCGAATTAACACAATGCCACAGGTCATACAAGGAATGCAAAAAAGGCTGAAGTTCACTCCTTGAAGCGAAATATGGGGTAGAGAAATCCAGGTGTTTGTCACTAAACAGTTAAAATCCGCACAGTATAATAGAAGGCCCTTATTCATTTTGTCCACTTTTTTTTGAGTGAGCGGATGAACGATAACTGGCCAGTGTTAGGGGCATATAAGTTCACAAGGGTATAGAGAACATTGTTCAGCTCACACACTAGTATGAGATATCTACACACCTTATCTCGTATAACATCATGCATCTGAAAGGCCACAGCTTGATTTATCGTGATTAAGACTCCACATTTCTTCTTAGGGCCAGAAGCCATAAATAGCTGAGGGAACTGTTTGTTCATTTGGGTTGTTTTTGTTCTGCAAAATGAGTCTCCTGGATACACAGGATATCACTTTTTAAAAATGTAACCTCTTGCCACATAGAGCGTCTTTTAAAGGGGCTGTTTAGTCCATGGACATTTCTGGAGACAAATCTAAGTGTCATTTTGTTGACCAAGGAAATTGCTATAGTAGAGTTGAAATTTGCGAGTAGTGGGTAATAACTGATATTGACGACAAGCCACAGTTATTGGTGTGGGTTAGGCATCGATTTGGCTGGTAGTGATGATGGGTAGTGTCCAGATAGATGACTTAATTTCTTCCATTTAAAGATGCAGGTGGTGAAAAAAAAAGGAAAACTTCAACAGTAACAATAATAAAAAGACATAAACAGATTAAGGAGGAAAAATAGTCCTCAACTTGCAAAAAACTTTGCATAGGAGCAATAGGGGCACAGCCCCGTTAAACCAGTTTCCACTTCTATGTAAATGAAGCAGTTCAGCCCCTACGGGGCCTGAAGGTAGAAAATGTACTTTTAGGTTTCATGTTGCATCAACTTGTCTCCACTTGGGAGAAACGTGACCTGGACACGGTTTAGACAATGCAATTTCTTCGTCTTGAGGTAAGAGGCCCCATTTCTTTGTTAGTCGCAATCCCTCATCCAGGGATCTGGCAGCAAAGGTACGGCCAGCTTTAATTATGAGTAGCTTAGTTGGGAAGCCCCAGGAGTAGGACAAATGATTGTTGAGCAGTAATTTAGTGAAAGGGACTAATTATTTTCCAAGCCATCATAGTGTACTGCGACAGATCAGCATAAATAGCAATTCCCACATATGGGTCTGGTAGTGGAGAATTCTGTCAGCAAACCGCAAAAGGTCATCTTTTACATAAAATAAGTGTATCCAGGCAATGACGTCCCGTGGGATTTTGTCAGGTAAATGTTGCGGCTTGGGTAGTCTGTGAGCCCAGCCCACAATAATTTCACCAGCAGACAATTCAGGTAGTAAGGTGGATATGATTTGCTGCACAAATTGATGATGCTTGGCTAAATCTGTCATTTTGCTTTTTAATGCCTCTAACTCGTCTTCCTTTTCCTTGTGAGCATCTATTAGCTCATTGTGAGTGGACACAAATTCTGCCATTTTTTGTTCCACATGGTTAACTCTGTTCCCCACTTTAGCTACTTCTGCTTTGATCTGCATGACATACTCCATTATATCTCTATGCATTGAGCCACGCAGTGACACCAACATTTCTTTCATTGTGGTGTCAATCAGTGGCTGCCCAGTAGTAGGAAAGTCATGGATTTGTTCATAGAATTCGGCCATGCTGTCTTGTGAAAAGTATCTCTCCTTTCCTTCCCCTGCATATGTGTGTAAAGAGGATCTTTTCTGTGCCGACTTCTGTGGGCTCTGGGCTGGGGAATTCCCTGCAGAGGATCTGATGCTACTGTTAGGGTAGAGGGAGTCGGTCTCATATATCTGTTTTTACTTCCCCTCTTACCTCCTTGAGTGCTGGCAGAGCCGTGCTGGCTCATAGAGGCCTTGGCACCACTTTGGGAGAGCGGCATGCTCGTGCTGCAAAGAAGTCCGTCAGTTTGCTCAGGCAGCTACTGGGCTTTCTCCTTCCCATGGCGGTCAGTATTGTGGCGGGGTGTTCCAGGATCCGATCTAGGCAAACTGTGCAGTCCTAAGTTGCTTTAGCTGCGGTGGAAGAGCTGGGAGAAGCAGCGCTCTCTTCTCATGCGGTCATCCTCGTCGGCTGCTGGCCACGCCCCCTCACAATTTAGCTGTTACTGACAATGTCCACCCCTTGCAAAAAGACAAGATAATCAAGCCTATTCTATTACCAGTGTCTGCAGGTCTGTGCTATGCTTATTCAATTTTCATTCTTTCTGCAATGTCTCCTCTCTACTGCATACCACATGGAACATCCTGTCTGTACCTGACATCACTTCCTGTCTGTACCTGACAGGTACAGACAGGAAGTTCCATGTGATAGGAAGTAGAGAGGAGACATTGCTGGAAGTGGCAGCAGAGGAGTTTCCTTACATATGAATATTGAATGGGATGCTGATTGATGACCTCTCTGAATGCTTATTTGGAACCGATCATGGAGTGTTTGATCCCTTGAGTGGAGGCCCAGCCTATTGGAAAGCGGTTTGGACCCACAAAGGCCTGTCTGACTCTATCCGGTAAGTAGAGCTTGGCATTTGCCTTGGATTTATCCTTGGCCCCTTTTTTGCTGTTTGTTGCCCATTAACGCTCCTTGCTGCAAAGGCCAGGTATAGGTGAAGACAGTGGTCATTGATTAGTACGCTTTATTTTTTGGTCAGGCAACGCATTGACATCTTTGCTGCCATTGTGTTATATGTTGGGTGTTCAATGTGCCCCTGTACCTTAAGGGAGGGTTGGGGCCCCCTCCAGACCATCTGCCTTCACCTATCTTATATAAATGCATGTGCTCCCACTGTGGAGTCTCTTACAAGTCAGAGATAGGGACTACAGATCACAGGATGCCTTGGCGGTGCCTGTAGCTTACCCAAGCATTTGCATATTTGTGCAACTAAACCCCTGTTTTTAAACGCATACTGTTAGACAGGTTAATCTGGTTGGTCGCAGGCTGGCTTGGCTTTTGCCTTGGATTTATCCTTGGCCCCTTTTTTGCTGTCTGACTTTTTACTCAGTGTATGAGAGTCCATTAATTTTGGTAAGCGCATATTGTTTTTTATGGTGGCAGATCACGGACCACTACTCCTATAATCACCCAGTTTTTTTCCGGTGATTTTCGGACTGACCTTTGGACTTTCACCAGCTGTTTTTTGCTTTTCATTTATTCACTTTGGACTTTTTCTATTTAGCTATCAATTCGCTTTCTGACTGGTTTATAGTGATTTTATACATATGTGTTATTATTGGTGTACTTATGTAATGTATTTTTGTATTTGATGAATTTGAATTACTTATAGCGCTGTACAGATTTTTACACTTATTATGCACCTATTGCCATGATCTCCAGTGTGCTGCCCACCTAGTGTCACTAGTGTCCATGTGGTGACTGCATATTGCCAATTTGCCCATGTATTACTTCTATGAGATCTGTGTCAGTGTGGGATCAAATCTGCACTTTTTTTGGGGGACCAATCATTCCCTTCCCATCTATCATCAAACAACATCCTTAAATTCTGTAATATGTTCACCTTTAATTTAGCGCAGATACACCTCCACCTCCTTTGCCTACAGTTGTGCTCATAAGTTTACAAACCCTGGCAGAATTATGATTTCTTGGCCATTTTTCAGAGACTATGAATGATAACACAAAAACATTTCTTTCACTCATGGTTAGTGTTTGGCTGAAGCCATTCATTATCAGTCAACTGTGTTTACTCTTTTTAAATCATAATGAAAACAGAAACTACCCAAATGCCCCTGATCAAAGTTTACATACCCCAGTTCTTGACCAAGTTGACCTGTCACTGGCTACAGCAGAAAAAAGTGAAGGTTCTGGAGTGGCCATCTCAGTCTCCTGACCGCAATATCATTGAGCCACTCTTGGGAGATCTCAAACGTGCAGTTCATGCAAGACGGCCCAAGAATTTCCAGGAACTGGAGGCTTTTTGCCAAGAGGAGTGGGCAGGTTTACCATTTGAGAAGATAAAGAGCCTCATCCACAAATACCAGAAAAGTCTTCAAGCTGTCATTGATGTTAAAGGGGGCAATACACGGTATTAAGAACTGGGGTATGTAAACTTTTGATCAGGGTCATTTGGGTAGTTTCTGTTGTCATTATGATTTAAAAAGAGTAAACACAGTTGATTGATAATAATTGTCTTCAGCCAAACACTAACCATGTGTGTAAGAAATGTTTTTGTGTTATCATTCATATTCTCTGAAAAATGGCCAAGAAATCATAAATTCTGCCAGGGTATGTAAACTTATGAGAACAACTGTATTTCAGCTTGACAAAACAGTGATTTGACAAAATATTCAAATCTGTTTTATCATTTTTTCCCTACAAGGTCAATCAGCATTAGATTACTCACATACTATGTCCCAGGCTGGTTCTACACAGAATTTTTAGCAGAAGAAAAGCCTAACTCTTAACTATACACAAAAATGTTCTCTTACTGTTCTGCATACCCTGCATAAAAAAGGTCTCTGTATTTACCTATTTTTAATCTCCTCTGGTCTGGTCTCATGATCCACAAGCTAAGGCTCCCATGTCAGTGAGCAGCTGCTGCAGAGGAGAGGAGGCAGCACTGACAATGGCTGGGCCATAGGAGCCTATGGGTGTTTGTGGAGTTTGCGGAATTTACATCATTTGTAGTGCATTCACTTACAAAGGGGAGCCTGGACTGGATTAAAAGGTAAGTGCACAGATATTTTTTACAGGGCATGCAGGATAGATGTGTGTGTGTGTGGGGTGTGTGTGTGGGGTGTGTGTGTGGGGGGGAGGTTTAAAAATAGTTAGAGCTAGGCTTTACTACCACTTTAATTGTTGACAGGAGATTTAATCCATTGTTGATAACTGATTCAGCTGCGCTACATTGTATTCAGCTGAGGCAATTAAATGGGGAATGATTAAAACATGTTTTATTACTACATAAATGTATAAGGCATATAACAAAACATACAAGAAAAAATTATGATATTGTATTAGGGATTTGTACATCACCTCCAACTGTCCAAAACTGTACCCGGACCAAGGAACTCAGGTCGCCCGCCCCCAGCTGCACGTCACACCGGGAGGGGGGACACTGCACATCCACAAACTGCCTTGCAGAGCACCGACTATTAGCGAAGAAAAACAAATGTGTGATTGTAAAGTGGGAAAAAAAAAGGGAGGGGGGAAACTGTTATATGAAATACACTTACAGATGTCCCGCTCACATTTAGGAATAGACCTTGCCAGATGTACCGAGCCTCCAGCCTTAAGAATGGCAAGATGAATAAGGGAAACTGGAAGTCAGGTAAAAAAGAAAGGGTAAGAGCAAGCTTACCCAAAGTATATAACTAACATCCATGTCGGCAGACTCCGGAAAAGATAACCAGAGTATGTCCCTATGGAACTGCAATCGAGCACAAAAGCTCATAGGTCATATAAGACACATGAACAACTAAATAAAAAATTATAAGAAAGACATTTTTGCTTTTCCTTTTATCAAACCTTGGTACACAGATCAATATCTAGTCCAGCCTTGCATTTATATGCTAAGATATAGCGAGGAGAGAAAGCATTCCACTAAATATACCATAAAAACTGTGCATAAAGCGTACCTCAAGAGGCCTTCAGACCATCCACGGGCTAGGACGGTCTGACTGTGGCTGTCGGTATTTGAAGGCAGTTAGCGCGTGCCGCGTGTGACGTCACTGGTGCATGCTCGGATTGACCAGTGCCCCCGCACATGCGCCCAAGGCCGCCATAAGCCGAGAACCACAAGCCCAATGATGCCTAGTGGGCGCCCGGCGCCGCCCAAGGCAAGCAGATGCAAGGAGGAGGGCTTTGTCAGCACTTCCCCCACGGGGACCAAGGGGCACATGATTTAAAGCTGCAAACCTGATTACAGTAGGGTCAAAGTTATGGCACTTTGCGACATGTAAATTTAAAGCTGTAGTGGTTTGTTTTTTGGAAATTGGTAACATGTGGTCCTTGATGCGTTTAATAAAAGGTAATTTAGTTTCGCCCACGTAAAATTCTCTGCAGAAAAATAAACCTAAATAGACTACTCCTGCCGTCTGGCATGTTATTCGAAACCCAATTTTATGTATTTGGCCATTAGGTATGCATTTATATGCTAAGATATAGCGAGTGCATAAAGCGTACCTCAAGAGCTCAAGATGCCTTCAGACCGTCCACGGGCTAGGACGGTCTGACTATGGCTGTCGGCATTTGAAGGCAGTTAGTGCGCGCCACGTGTGACGTCACTGGCGAGCGCTCGGATTGACCAGTGCCCCCGCACATGTGCCCAAGGCCGCCATAAGCCGGGAACCCCAAGCCCCATGATGACTAGCGCGCGCCGCCCAAGGCAAGGAGACGCGCCGCGCGCACAGCCCATAGGGCAAGGGGACCCAGCAGAGGCGGACAAATGACACAAAGTGCGAGGCACCGGGGGCGCCGCTAAGAAACCGCAGCACCCATCCGTGCGGATGCACAAGTGCCACCACCCACCTGGAGCCCACAGAGGAGAAGCGGGCTGACCCAGCGCCTCGACACGGAATCAACAAGAAGGAGGAGAAGGTGCATTGTCCCAACAGACTAACAGGAACAAAGAGAGTATAAATACAAATGTACTGCTATAATCAAAATGAGTAACAATAATAAACAATGACCTAAATAAAATAACATTTTAATTTTAACATTTAATCATGGACCAATAATGACTCCAACATTAAAGACATAACACAACTAAGTAAATCAACAAATAGAAAAAATTCCATAACCGCATACATTATACATATCAATTATAGCAAAGACATGTGACAATTTAACAGTAAAAATACTTTTAACAATAACTTGTCAATCTGATTGGCCAATTTACCATACACGGTATGAATGGTAGATGGTCACTCACGGCAAATGGGGAATGCCTGGGAAAATGATGACAAAATATTGTAGATGCACAAAAGCCTAACAGAGTACTTAACATTTGAGTTTAAACTGATAAAGAGATCCATTAGAACACTTATCATCAAGAACAGGATTAAAGGAAAGATGCAAAACTTAAACTTTCATTTAACCCCGGATATCTGGTGGCTCTCAAAACATGTATCCATCGTGCCTCCATCTGGAGGAGGGCTTTGTCAGCACTTCCCCTATGGGGACCAAGGGGCACATGATTTAAAGCTGCAAACCTGATTACAGTAGGGTCAAATTTATGGCACTTCGCGACATGTAAATTTAAAGCTGTAGTGGTTTGTTTTTTGGAAATTGGTAACGTAGTCCTTGATGCATTTAATAAAAGGTCGTTTAGTTTTGCCCACGTAAAATGCTCCACAGAAACGTAAAGGTAAATAGACTACTCCTGCCGTCTGGCATGTTACTCGAAACCCAATTTTATGTATTTGGCCATTAGGTAATGGAACTTGATTGGAATTGATGACGAACGGACAGTATTGGCAACCGCCACATGCAAAAGTGCCCCCTGAGTCCGATAACACGGTATCAGGGGCACAAAGGTGGCTTTTGATTAAACCGTCTCTAAGAGACTGAGCGCGTTTAAACGTGATCTGGGGATAGGGCTGTATATGATGAGCAATTGCTGGATCAGCCAGCAAAAGTGGCCAAAATTTCTCCAAAATCGTCCTAAATTGTTTATGCTGGTTAGAATATTGAGTGATTAACCTCACTGATTGTGAATTTGTTTTTGTTTTATGGGAAAAAATGAGAGACTCTCTATTCTTCTGATTGTTTTTCTTATACGTCCTTTTAAGGCATGAACGACTATAGCCATGTGCACGTAGCCTAGTAAATAATTCCTTGGCTGTACTGTGATAGTCATTATCGGATGAACGTTTAAACGTGCTCGATCTCTTAAAGACCTTTTAGTCAAAAGCCACCTTCGTGCCCCTGATACCGTGTTATCGGACTCAGGGGGCACTTTTGCATGTGGCGGCTGCCAATACTGTTCGTTCGTCATCAATTCCAATCAAGGTCCATTACCTAATGGCCAAATACATAAATTTGGGTTTCGAGTAACATGCCAGACGGCAGGAGTAGTCTATTTATCTTTATGTTTCTGCGGAGCATTTTACGTGGGCAAAACTAAATGACCTTTTATTAAACGCATCAAGGACCACATGTTACCAATTTCCAAAAAACAAACCACTACAGCTTTAAATTTACATGTCGTGAAGTGCCATAACTTTGACCCTACTGTAATCAGGTTTGCAGCTTTAAATCATGTGCCCCTTGGTCCCTGTGGGGGAAGTGCTGACAAAGCCCTCCTCCTTGCGTCTGCTTGCCTTGGACGGCGCCGGGCGCCCACTAGGCATCATGGGGGCTTGTGGTTCCCGGCTTATGGCGGCCTTGGGCGCATGTGCGGGGGCACTGGTCAATCCGAGCATGCACCAGTGACGTCACACGTGGCACGCGCTAACTGCCATCAAATACCGACAGCCACAGTCAGACCGTCCTAGCCCATGGATGGTCTGAAGTCCTCTTGAGGTACGCTTTATGCACAGTTTTTATGGTATATTTAGTGGAATGCTTTCTCTCCTCTCTATATCTTAGCATATAAATGCATGGCTGGACTAGATATTGATCTGTGTACCAAGGTTTGATAAAAGGAAAAGCAAAAATGTCTTTCTTATCATTTTTTAGCTAGTTGTTAATGTGTGTTATATGACCTATGAGCTTTTGTGCTCGATTGCAGTTCCATAGGGACATACTCTGGTTATCTTTTCCGGAGTCTGCCGACATGGATGTTAGTTATATACTTGGGGTAAGCTTGCTCTTACCCTTTCTTTTTTACCTGACTTCCAGTTTCCCTTATTCATCTTGCCATTCTTAAGGCTGGAGGCTCGGTACATCTGGCAAGGTCTATTCCTAAATGTGAGCGGGACATCTGTAAGTGTATTTCATATAACAGGTTCCCCCCTCCCTTTTTTTTCCCCACATTACAATCACACATTTGTTTTTCTTCGCTAATAGTCGGTGCTCTGCAAGGCAGTTTGTGGATGTGCAGTGTCCCCCCTCCCGGTGTGACGTGCAGCTGGGGGCAGGCGGCCTGAGTTCCTTGGTCCAGAGGTGATGTGCAAATCCCTAATACAATATCATAATTTTTTCTTGTATGTTTTGTTATATGCCTTCGGCATAATCATTTCTGCATGGATTACATTAAATTCTTTTTCTACTAGATCTGTAACGTTCTGGTTTGTCATAGTCCCTGAAGAAGCCTCACCACGCGAAACATGTTGGACGTTTATACATACCTATGACCGTTGCAACTGATATGATACTCCATTTGTAATCTCCATATGTATACAGACTGCATATCTGTTTTATGTTGTTTTTAATGACTATGCAGTACCCTAGGGTACTTTTTATCATGTATACTAAATAAACGTTATTATATTTTATTTTCTATTTTATTTACTTGCTTTATACTTGCACCGTTATAGTCCCGCCCAAACTCCCCCCCATTTTTTTCTTCCCCCTTCTTTTCCAGTCCCCAGTCCCTAACTCCTACCCGAACTTCCCATCCCTATTTCATTGTCACATGTTTTATTACTGTCTGTGTCCACATCAGGGAGACTTTCCCATACTCTCCTCAGATTTTGTCATTCATATCGAAAATATGACTGATCATGCCAAAAAACTGTCTTTTATTTAAAGCGATACTAAACATTCGCTTTTTTTTCCCATAAAATAACAAACATGTTATACTTACCTCCTCTGTGCAAGTGTTTTGCGCAGACTGGCCCCGATCCTCCTTTTCTGGTGTCCCTTGGCGGCGCTTCTGGCTCCTCCTCTTCTCACGTGACCCAATGGCTCCCCTGCTATCAATCTATCCATTAAGTACCCGAGACACCGGCTGGAGCTGCTAGCCTCGTCCCCCGCATGGGAACGATCAGGCTCAGGTAAGTAAATGGGGGGTCAGGGGGGCAGCTGCAACAAAAAAGGTTTTCTATGCATTAAGGTGAAAAACCGGGAGGGTTTACAACCCCTTTAAGGATAGTGATCATATAAAGCCATTCATTATCACATAGTTGTTTGGTTCCTTTTTAAATCATAATGATAACAGAAATAATCCAAATGGCCCTGATCAAAAGTTTACATAATCTGGAATGTGTGGCCTTGGTACAGCTACACAAGGTGACACTTACTAGTTAAAATGGCAATTAAAGGTTAATTTTCCACATCTGTGACTTCTTAAATTGCAATTAGTGTCTGTTTATAAATAGTCAATGAGTTTATTAGCTCTCACATTGATGCAGCAGGCTAGACAATGAGACATAGGGAGGAAAAAAAAACTGTCAAAAGACCTGCATTACGAAGTAATGGAACTTTATAGAGATGGAAAAGGAAAAAAAGAGATATCCAAAGCCTTGAAAATGCCAGTCAGTACTATTCAATTACTTATTAAGAAGTGGAAGATTCAGGGATCTCTTGATACTGATGCAAGGTCAGACAGACCAAGAAAGATAGCAGCCACAGCTGCCAGGAGAATTGTTCAGGATACAAAAAAAAATCCACAGGTAATCTCAGGAGAAATACAGGCTGCTCTGGAAAAAGATGGCGTGGTTGTTCTTAAGGAGCACAATACGACAATACTTGAACAAAAATGAGTCGCATGTTCGAGTTGCCAAAAAGAAGACTGTACCAATGCCGCAAGAAAGCCTAGTGAAGCATGTCAAGGTGTTGTCGGGCATATTGTAACCGGGCCCTCTTGTGGTACAGTGCACACCATTCACACACCACCGCAACACCAAAGACAAGGCAGTTTGCCTTTGGGACTGCGTTTGATAAGTCATCCAAAGCAGTTCTATCCCACTTGGTGTGAACGGCCATTAACTGGACACAAACTCAAAAAGCGAAGAGCTGCTATGTTATGGGAAAATCTGGAAATGTTGTGTTTAAGTTGTGTTTAGGCAGTGTCCTGAAAGTGTACCTTTTGTCTTGAGTGCCTCTGAATAATAGTAGTGCAGTACCTAATATGTGAGTGTGCCTAGGCACTCCTTGTACCTACAGCCTCATAGCAGTATACCTGCAGTGTGAGATGTAAAGCAATGCTGCCTCTGAGTACTAGTATCAAGAGATTAAAATGTAAATAGATGTAAAAAATAGAAAATTGTAAACAGGCAGGTTTTATTTTTTATTGAGGAGACACACAATGTCTCATCTGCAATAAAGTACACTTACAGGCCAATGCACAATCCTGTACACTGAGCTGCACATGCACAGCTCAGTTTACATTTCAGTACCTCTACACAGTAACAGTGCAGAACAAGGAGGTCATAATGGAGAACAGATTAGTTGCAGAGACTACTCCTCTCCTCTCTGTGCTTTTTTATAGGTACAGAAGGACTGCAATGGCATAGTTACCAGCATTTAAAAAAGTTCCAAGGACACTTCTTTTTTTGCTTTACACAAACAATACACCAGCCTAAAAGACATGTGAGTAGTAGGTTAAACATAAATGCAAATTAGATAAATGAATAGATTAAAAAACAACAACATAAAGTCCATAACAAGATGATAACCAGACAGAAAGCTTGGCTAGGTGTACACAGGCTGGCAGCTCCTTTAAAGGGTTGGGAATCCCTCAGCAGAAGTATACGTTTCTTTCAGAATGTACTTTAATTAGGGCTGGGACATTCATTTAAAATGGGCACGGTTTAACATAGAGACAAGACTATATATATATATATATATATATATATATATATATAGCACACTCTAGTGTGTGTTACTAGTAGTGCCAGTGAGGGAAAAAGCATACTTCTGACCAGGAATAATCTGAGTCATGGAATTGGGTTTAGGGTTATTAGAGGCCAGGGCTGGATGACTAATCTTGGCAGTTCTCTGGTGCCTCCCCCTGGTGTCTGGAAGGTTGGAGAACCTTCTAGAACTAAAGGGTGGGGGCAAGGAGAGGCTGCCATGAATATTTGTGGGGCCTCAGCCAATCCCCATAAGTGGGCTGTTAGGAGCCTGGAACAACCCCATACAGTAAACAGACATGGGCCTGGCCAGCAGGGGCAGTCAGGTGGAAGATAAAGATACAGTGTTGAGGAGGCTGTCAGTGGCTCTGAGGGGTACCCCCTAGTCTGGGGGGGTGGCCTACCTTGGGCCAGGGCTCAGGTGCTGGAATGATCCTGCCAAAGACACAAAGGGAGGAGGCTTTCCTGGAGGCATGGGAGCAAAGAGAGGACAGATTGAGTAATTCAATACTGGTGGGACTAACAAAGGGGGAGACTGCCACATGTAGCCAGTCTCCCTTGAAGACAGCAGTAGGCTTACATCTTCTACCTTTCCCTGAGAGATCTCCAGAGAGTCAGCCGGGTGGGCTGGTATAGAGGCAGCCAGGAGGGTGGGCTAGTATTACCTGATGAAGTAGTGCTGTGATCAGTGGCCATAGAGGAAGCGCAAAGAAAGGTTACATGCCGTTTCACTCCAAATGTGGGTTCCTGCCTGTAAAGGGCTGTTACTGAACTTACAAGGAATCTGTCAGTTCCTTTAGGAGTGAACCAGCAGAAACTGCAAAAAAGGAACAAAATGTGTGCAGGAGGAAAGCTGAAGAGGAGTCTGTATATAGGAAGTTGTCCCTGAAGTTCTTGTGGAAGTCAAGTAGGCATCCCATAACCCCTTATTCCCATTCAAGTTATAAACCCCCTCTAATGAAAAACAAAAACAAAGCTATGGACTTTTTCTGACTTTTGTGTGCCTGTGAAGATTTGGTGTGTCTGGCTGTGCAGGAGTGGGGATTCCTGTTCATCTGCAGCTCCTACGTGGGGTGTGCCACATATATAAGAAGATTTAACATAGTACAGACAGAAACACAGCCAAAAAGGTATTGTTCATTAGTAAAATTATGCATGTATTTGTTGACCTAGCTACAACATTTAGTCTGTAAAGTCTATTTAAAATGTGCCAATCCAACAGTTCTTGCAGAGAATACAGTGATAAATACTATCTATGCTGCAAACATATTTGGTACAAAAATATTTAGAAAACACAATTTGACACTGACCGACACATATTGTGGTTGCTGATGGGTTGAAGGTATTTTAGGTGCCAAAAATCCTGTGCAATAAGCAATAAAAACTCTTCGGGACACATGTGGCAAATTTTGAATCAGATAGGGCAAAGCTGGACATTTTTCACAAGTACAGTATTATTGGGGGATTCTACAGTGACCACCACTGTGATTTTACACTAAGCACTATTGTGAAGGAGGAATTTCCACTGACCACCAATGTAAGGGGGGCATTTCCAATGGTCACCAATGTAATGGGAATATTTTACACTCACTACCAATATGATGAAGAATTTCCACTAACCACCAATGTACAGTCAGGTTCATAAATATTGGGATATCGACACAATTCTAATGTTTTTGGCTCTATACACCACCAGAATGGATTTGAATTGAAACGAACAAGATGTGCTTTAACTGCAGACTTTCAGCTTTAATTTGAGGGTATTTACATCCAAATCAGGTGAACGGTGTAGGAATTACAACAGTTTGTATATGTGCCTCCCACTTTTTAAGGGACCAAAAGTAATGGGACAATTGGCTGTTTAATCTAAATCCAAGAACAACATGGTAATATATTGCAACATACCAGTTATTAGATATGGTGGCTACATTCGTTTTCTCATTTCAGGCTTTTTTCTTTGATTTTCATGTGATAATCCTTCCATTAACACTTTTATTTTGTAGGGTGACAACACTCACTCACCGTACTGTATCTATGAACTAGTCACCATAGGGGAGGAAGTGTGTTGACTACAGAACACCTTTTATCTCTTCTCATCTCCATAACATAAGCAAGAGATGTTCTGTAATGCCCTCAAAGAATTGGGAATGATGCTCACTAATAGCACTCTGCAGAGGCAAAGTACACAGGAAGTTATCAGCTAACAAGTTTGCAGGCAGGATCAACATGTATTTTTGCACTTATTCAACAGATGTAACAAAGTGCTTTTAAGAATATATTTAATAGACGAAAAGGGAACAAATATGAGAAGTTGTGGTCTACATACACTTTAAAATAATACAGAATTAATCACGGAGAATGGATCCCGTGTTAATGGCCACAACAGCTGTGCAGCCCTGTGGACTTAAGTACAGAGAACTTACAAACGGTGTCCTCTCCAATTTCTACAAATACTGCCAACAAAGTATGTAAAATAAATTAAATAAACACTTACATAACAATAAAGCTCTTCATCATTTTACAATGTGAATTTGCATTTTTTCTTTTGCTGCATAGCAGCTTTTTTCAGACTTACAGTGACTCAAAAGACAAAAGAAAACTCATTGATTAAACAGTCAAATGACAGTTTTGTAATAATAGTACTATGTATATGATACTATTTGATTAGCGTTCATTGAATCATTTATATTTATAATTCGGACAAAGAGAAGATAATGTTTAGCTGGAAATGACATGATTGCATTTTCAAAGTAATTACAGAATTTAATTTGTTCCTCCACCATTGCTTAAGCAAGCATTAAATACAGATATGGCAGTATAGTCAAACCTTGTAGGCGCAGGGATTTCTATTTATAAGTCCAGTAGCAGGTTTGCTGAATAATTTGGCCATGCCCTTGAGATAGTGCTGGTTTCTGTTTAAGAGTAAGTAAAAAAAGTGGATCTGGGGATCGATCACTCCAGAATACAAAGTAAGCAATCTTGGAAAGCACAGGGCAATTGTTTGTGCACATCGTAAAGCACGTTCACATCTGTTTGTTGTGGTACTCTGAAGGTCAAGTGCTTTGGGTCATATTGCATATGTGCATTTGGGGTGTCATTCAGAATGAATAGAATCACACCGCAATTCACATATACCGTGCTTTGTGGTTTATGCACAATACATGTGCATTCATAGCTGTGAATCCAGCCTTGCCTTAATATGCTCACCCATTGCCATGCTAATATTTTTTAATGCAAAAATAGCAAAGTTCACATCAGCAGTCTAAGTTATTTTACACACTCACATGAAATTTAATAGTACCTGAACCAGGACCATTCCAAGCCATTCTGCTCCTTGACATGAAATATCAAAAAGCTCCTACTGAAGATGAATGAATGGATTCATTAAAAGTGGGCCCTCCCTCAACACTTAAAAATGGTGAAGCGTGCAGCTCTGCATGCTGATATTCAATCAGCTTATAGTCCTTTAATAAATGAAATATTTCTATGGTACTTACAAAAACTTTGTTTCCACTTCCTTTCCCTGAGGCACTGGTGATGTAGTCCCAGCCTCACATATGCTCCTAGAAGGGTTGTGTCACTGGTGTTTTCAAGGTAAATATTTCCTGATTTTGCACATATGACATACAAGATCTAGAGTGGCCTGTTGTTCTTTAATAGCCCACATTTTTGCTTGCTGGAACTTAGACCAAGTGGAAATTTGAGTGGTGAGTTAAAAACCAGAGTTTATAACAGGAGTCTTCAAGCCTGTGTGAGCCATACCAAGTCAACATATCAGTTGCTGTATTCACCTGTTCACCGACCGTTCGTGGAAGCAGCTCAGGAACATCGATTCTGGACACCCAAAGGCTTTATCACAAAGCGCTATTGAATCTTGTAATGAGAATCATGGCAATCTGGTGAGTAGGATTGACCACTGGGGTGTACTGTGTGGTGAAGGAGCATATTTGGCACTTTTGGACTTTTAAAGCAATATTTTGGAATTGGTTTGTGCATGTCCTTTCTCACCCTGGTCTTAAAGAAGATCCCTTGGGATTGAAAATCTTTCCTTTTTTGTTGCACAGAGACACTTTTATTGCACTCTAAGGCTGCATAGTAGATTGTTTCCTTGCACAGCAGATTTGCACAACTATATTTTGATTGACATAACTATATGTCATTTTTACAATTTATTGGTGTAGATATGTGCACTAGCATTTGTAGGTTCTTTTGGCTTACACAAAGTGTATGATGCGCTCACACAGCTTCGCACCTTATTAGTAATTTGCATAGGTTTGCCTCACCAAGTAGGTGTCCATTTTAGTAGCGTCCGCATTACCAGAATTTTATATCCAGTTGGAGTAATATCCATTTGGTTTGATTTTAGTGATGTAAGCGCAGTTCTTTTTTCTCTTGTTTATTCTTTAACCACTCCAGGTCCGCGCTATAGCCGAAGTACGGCTCCAGCACGGACCTGAAATGCCCGGAGGACGTCCATGGACGTCCTCCACTGCGCACGCTCCAGGCGCGCCTCCCGGCGGTAGCGGCGGCGCGCGCGTGCGAGCGTGCCCGTGGATCGGGCGGACTCGATGTCCGCCCGAGACCCGCCGATCACCTTTAGGAGCCTCAGAACGGGGAACCGCCGTTGTAAACACGGCGGTTCCCCTTTCTGTGACAGGGGACAGGACAGATCTACTGATCCCTGTCACTGGGATCAGTTAGATCTGTTATGTCCCGGCCAGCCCTGCCCCCCCACAGTTAGAACACACCCAGGGAACATATTTAACCCCTTCACTGCCCCCTGCTGGTTAACCCCTTCACTGCCAATGACATTTACACAGTAATCAATGGACATTTAAATTTCTGATCGCTGTATAAAGGTCATTGGTCCCAAAAATGTGTAAAAAATGTCCGACATGTCCGCCCCAATATCGCAGTCCCGATAAAAATCGTAGATCGCCGCCATTACTAGTTAAAAAAAAAAAATTAATAAAAACGCCATAAATCAATTCCCAGTTTGTAGACGCGATAACTTTTGCGCAAACCAATCAATATACGCCGATTGCGGGTTTTTTTTATACCAAAAATATGTAGAAGAATATATATCGGCCAAAACCGATGAATAATTTTTTTAATGGATTTGTACTTTAGCAAAAAGTAAAAAATATTGTTCTTTTTTGCAAAATTGTCGCTCATTTTTTGTTTATAGCGGCGATCAGAAATGACGCAGAGGGGATCAAATACCACCAAAAGAAAGCTCTATTTGTGGGGAAAAAAAGGACCCAAATTTTATTTGGGTACAACGTCGCACGACCGCGCAATTGTCATTCAAAATGCGACAGCGCTGAAAGCCAAAAATTGGTCTGGGCAGGAGGGGGGTTTAAGTGCCCGGTAAGAAAGGGGTTAATAGCAAGCTGAACTAGATGCAGCACATGTGCCGCACCAGATCTGACACAGCTAATTTTTTCCTATAACAAACCACTCCAGATTCATACAGCTCATGCTCCCAGACCCAGCAGCTAGCTATCGAAGAATCGCAAGCCGTGCCAGATTTCAAATGACGCATGCAGGAGATCTGGTGCAATGTTGTCTGTGGGCCACCCCAGGGAAACAGAAAGATGAAGCCAGCCTCGAGTAATGTTACTTTAAAAAACTATGGTGCAGGACTGGGGCACAAAGGGAACATATCCACTGAGAATGGGACAAACTTTGACAACAAATGGGCGATAACATATGTTAGTGTACTCATTTGCCTAATTACTTGAAGGCAGCATTGGCAGTTTTTATAGGAAGAGGGGTAGGAGAGGTCCACGATAACAGCATTTAAAATGCATATAAAATGCAGTACACAATATTTTCTAAATTTATTTCAGTGCGTATGGCAGTACACAAAGTACCCTTCTGAAACATACACACAGCAATAACGGGTGAAATATACAGTGTACTGCTCATGAAAAAATCACATTGATACACAGAAAATACTATTAAGTTGTGTATGCATTTGTATGAGCATTAGTGTGAATACACCCTAACTCTTCAAAGTCAATGTCCAAGCATCTCTAGCCAAATACAAATACAATTAAGTAAACCATGCACACAATATATGCTATAAATTCAACAGACAAGAACTGGGTTGATAAATTGGTTATCAATGATGGGAGCCAAGTGCTGCTAGTTCTCACCTCGAGGCCTTAAAATTATTTAAAAAAAAACAGCAGTTTAAAAAAAATCTATCCAAGTATATGTATTCTTAACTCTATAGAAATCCTGTCACTAGACCATTAATTTCAACAACACTGAACACAGTGCCACACTGTATTGTCTTAAAAGTTTACTAAGATGTCAAAACAGAGCGCAGAAAAAACTTCAAAACCACAACTCCACATTACCTAAACTCCTCCCATACCCATATCCCCAATATCCCAACATATTCATAATATAGACTCCAGGTTAGTGTTTGGTAAAAATTGCCCAGAATCATGGCACTACATGAGCACTTGAATAGGCAGAAAATAGAGAAAAGGCAGATTTTACCTTGCAAAAAAAATTAGAGTGTATTTGTAAACAATAGCAACAAATATTGCATACTGATTGAATGGTATGTATGAAAATTGGTTAGGCCACAATTTAAGAGTGAGAGTTGAGGCACATTTTATCCTTGAATTACAAATTAGAGGATATTTTCTAAGGGAATAGCCACAACTATTGTACAATGGCTGGACGGTATGTATGCAGCTTGGTTAGGCGGCAGTTTAAAAGATAGAGACAAGGCAGATTTGGTCTTGAAATAGATCATAGAATTTTTTTATATCGGAAACACCAGTTAAAAATATTGTACAGCGGCTGGACAGTTTGCCTAGGCTGCAATATAAGAGGAAGGTTTTATCTTGAAATACAAATTAGAGTATATTATGTGAAAGACAACAGGCACAAATATTTTTGAGTTCTGGAGCACTGGAGCAGGACACAGATTTTGGGGAGCAACACAGGATTTACCCTGCATAAAACATTAGAAATGTTTACCTGTAGTTGAGTTGCAGAAACGTTGTGTGTCACTTTTACAGTGCCAGAGCACCAGAATCCTATTCAGAGGATTGAAGGTGTGTTGATCATCAGATGAGATCCTGCCACCTCAAGGAATAGGGCAAAGAAGTTCTTAAGCAGCACTTCTGCAAAGTCTCACATTTTGGGCTCACTCTGCTATGGTGGCAGTAGATCAGCCAATTTACCTTTGCCTTGTGATCTAATAGGGTGGGCATCCTTTCACAGGCATTAGAACATAAAAGACCTCATTCACCACAAATTGCCTGCAGCAGAAGATTTAGAGTCCTTGAAGTTGCTGAGGACAACACTGTCCCCATAAACTCACCCCTTCCACTTGCAACACTCAGGGTTTTGGCGAAGTGAGACATCTTCCCTTGAAACTTGCCACATTTCCTCACTAGCACCCCAAATCTCCTCCTTGTATTTCACCTTGGCCTCCAGCTGCCTCTGCCTCACAGGGAGGGAGGCAGTAGGCAAAGGTTCCTAATGGCTCTAAGATAGCAACAAGCCCTCTGCTTCCTGCACTTCTGTGCCTCCAGTTCCCAGTCTACCAGGTATTGTAGATCTTTTTTATAGTACTTTTTATAGTAATCCACAATGTGAAGTACACTCACTTTGTTGTACCTAACTCACATATATTTCTTTGTTTAACTGTATATGAAGCCTTGGGTCACAAAAACAGCTGTTCAAACTCATGTTTACGACAACTGCAAATACTTTTTTCTTTATGAGAACATACTATGGCTTTGCTATAAATAACAGCATTTTTAATCATTACACAGTACAGTATGGCTTCATTCCATTGCATTCCTGCCTGAGGAAACAGTAAAGGAAGTGTTTGTGACTATGTCCTTACCTCAACTCCATTCTAACCAACACCCTATAGTAGTTACAATTAAAGCTAGAAAAGTTAAGAAAATATGCAGTGTGCTTGTAACCAAAAGAATTCTGCTATGTTTATGTGAGATCAAGTTGTTCATAAACAGAGAAAATGTAAGGCTGCACTCAAAAAGAAAGGAAAACATGCTAACATGAAAAATTGAGCCAGCAGTATATAATGTGGGTATGTTGCATAGCATTCTATAAGTTTATGGTAAACCTAGTTTTAAAATAACAAAGTAAATCCTCTTGAAGTTTTTACTTTAAAAAATACATCTACTGTTGTGGAAAAGACATTCATTAGGCGGCAAAATTTCTACATGTGATGGATGATATGAATTAATGTATTAATTGACCCTTTTTTATTTCTTAATTTATACTACATATTAAAGTGGTACTAAAGTAATTTTTTTTTGTTAAAAATAACAAACATGTCATACTCACCTGCTTTGTTGCAGTGGTTTTGCACAGAGCAGCCCAGATCCTCCTCTTCTTGAGTCCCTTTTCGGCGCTCCTGGCCTCTCCCTTCTGTTGAGTGCCCCCACAGCAAGCAGCTTGCTATAGGGGCACCAGAGCTGAGCTGCAGCTCCCTGTGTCCATTCAGACATGGAGCCATGGCCTGGCCCCACCCCCTCTCTTTCCTCATTGGCTCACTGACTTTGATTGACAGCAGCAGGAACCAATGGTGCTTCACTGCTGTTCCAGCCAATGAGCAGGGAAAGTCCCAGGCAGCTGAGTCTCTTGTGCAACATCGCTTGATTGAGGCTGCTTGTCAGGAAGGTTGTCTGCTTGATCCCCCTCAGGTGAGGCATACCTGAAAACTTCTTCTTCCTTGGTGCTGTTGGTGCGCGTTTGCACGTGCGCGCGTTCTGGCGCCAGAACGGCCATTTAAGCCTTGCTAATGCTCAGAGCGGATCTACAGCGTTACCCATGTCAATCTGTTGCCTGATATCTGTTCCTGATCTGTTACCGACCCGGCTTGTCTGGACCTTCCTGCTTTCTGCCTGCACCCGATTCCAGCTTGTCTCGACCACTCTTCTGCCTGCTTCTCTGTACCTCGCTGCCAGCTCGTTGCCAAACCTGCCTGCACCCGACTCTTCTCCAGTGTCTGTGGCCATCCAGACCTCTGCAGCTTCCAGCTCCGCAAGTCTTCTCCAGCTTCTTCCGGATTGCTACTTCCTGGCTGCACCTCTAGCCCCGCAGGTCATCTCCATCTCCAGCCATCCTGCGGACCTCCAGCTGGTGGACATTACCGGACTACCACAGGCACTCATACCTCCCCGCGCTCCTGCGGCCGCTGTCCCACTCCCAGCGAGACAGCCATGACTGAGTCTGCAAGGGGGGCCTCTAACCTACTTGAGGTCAGCCAGCACCTCACGGACCTCACACAGGCCATCAGGTCCCTACAGGGCAAACATGCCTGCCTTGAGGAACAAGTCCTGACCTCCACCCCAGTCTCTACAACCACAGCCAGTTTGTATCCTGCCACAACACTGCCTGCTCCAGAGCCTCGGGTACCTACCCCTGAAAGATTTTCCAGAGATTGGACCAAGTATAGAGCCTTCTGAAATGCCTGCCAGGTCTATTTCACACTTCAGCCACTAACTTTCCAGTTGGAGTCTACCAAGGTGGGGTTTGTTATATCCTTGCTAAGGGACCAACCGCAGGCCTGGGCCCATCACCTGCTGGAAACCAGAGACGCCCGGCTTGATACTCTATCCTCCTTCTTTCAGGCCTTGTCGCAACTATATGATGACCCTCAACGGTCCGCTACAGCCTAATCCGCTCTCCATTCCCTCCGGCAAAACGGCAGAGCCATCGAAGATTACATCTCTGACTTCAGGCTCTGGAGCACAGATACCAGCTGGAACCACGCCGCCTTACGGCACCAGTTCCGGCTGGGCCTGTCAGAAGGCCTTAAGGATGAACTAGCTCAGGTGGGAGTCCCGAGTTCCTTAGAAGATCTCATCCAGCTGTCCATACAGACGGATTTCCGCCTGCGTGAATGCTGGCGGGAGAAGCCGGCACCACACAAGGCCGCCGCTCGGTCTCCCATTTCCCTTGAAGAGCGTGCACGCCGGCTCCAAGGCAATCTCTGCCTCTACTGTGGGGAAGCAGGCCATTATGGGCATAAGTGCCCAGCCAAACACCCAAAAGGGTTCTTCGGCTACGCAATGGGGCAGACACTACTGACGGCCAAACCGGCTCATCTAGACCTTCCCATCTCCTTCAACTGCCGGGAAGGATAGTTTCTGTCACGGCTATTGTGGACTCAGGGGCCTGCAGCTGCTTCATCAACCTGGACTTTGCAGCCAAACATGGAATTCCTCTCCAACCCAAGGAACAAAGATTCTCAGTGTTCTTAGCCAATGGGTCCGTGTCAAGTCAGGACTAGTATCTAAGGAGACCCCACCTTTGCTGGCCACCACTCTCTCCAACCACAGCGAGCTGCTATGGCTGGACGCAATTGCTTCTCCACTGTTCCCAGTAATTTTAGGCCTGCCTGCCATTGGAGTTCCGGATTAATCCAGTTCCAGTCCTCATATTTCCGGGAACACTGCCTCCCTACACCCGTCCTGCCTCCCCCACTCTGATGTGTCTTGACTCTGACCATGACTCCAGTCAGAAAGTGCCCCAAGCCTATCACAAATTTCTGGACGTGTTTAGCAAGCAAGGGGCAGACACGCTCCCTCCACACCGCTTCTATGACTGCCCAATTGAGCTTCTTCCTGGGGCAGAAATTCCGTTTGGACGGATCTTTCTGTTGTCCGAGAAGGAGTTAGGGGCCCTAAAGGACTATATCGACGAGAACCTGCAGAAGGAGTTCATCCGCTCATCTACTTCTCCAGCCGGTGCGGGAATCTTCTTTGTGGAGAAGAAAGATCATACGCTCCGGCCATGTATTGATTACTGGGACCTGAATAAGGTTACCGTCAAGACCCGCTACCCCCTTCCCTTAGTGCCAGAACTTTTTCAGTGCCTATGCTCTGCCACCATCTTTACAAAACTCGATTTAAGAGGGGTATACAACCTCATTCGCACCCGGGAGGGGGGCGAGTGGAAAACCGTATTCCACACCCGATTTGGGCATTATGAATACCTTGTCATGCCCTTCGGATTGTGCAATGCCCCGGCCACTTTCCAGTTCTTCATAAATGATATTCTCAGGGACTTCCTAGTCATCTTTGTGATAGCTTATCTGGATGACATCCTTATTAGAGTTGAGCGAACACTTGGATGTTTGGGTTCGGTGGGTTCGGCCGAACTTCGCGAAAAAGTTCAGTTTCGGTACCGAACTTGACCCAAGCTTTACCCCGAACCCCATTGAAGTCAATGGGGACCCGAACTTTTCGGCACAAAAATTACTGTAAAAAAGTCCTGGAAAGTGCTAGAGGGCTGCAAAAGGAAGTAAAATGATTTTAGAACAATAATCTGTCCCTTACAGCAACAGCAGGAACCTGACCCTATAGGAGTAGGCAATGATTTTAGAACAATAATCTGTCCCTTACAGCAACACCAGGAACCTGACCCTGTAGAACTAGAAGATGATTTTAGAACAATAATCTGTCCCTCTAAGCAGTAGACTCTACCTAGTCCAGTCAGATTGTTCTGTAATGCAGGATGAGATGTTATTAGATCTGCAATCTGTCCCTAAAAGCAGTAGTAGTAGTAGTAATCTCTTATAAATATCAAAATGTACAGTCCATAAACGAAGGAAAGCAGAGAAGAAAAGGTCCCAGCCTCCGTGCAAGAAACAGGAAACTCTTGTGTCACACAACACCGTTTGCACTACGCTCTTACCCCAGAGTGTGTGACCCCCTGGATAAGAGCGGTCAATCACACTAATTAAATCAAAAGAGATGAGATGAATGCTGTTTGCCTTTTCAAACACTGCAGGAACGACCGTTCACCGTTTAAAACAGTTGTAGAAAGCAGCTCTCCCACAGTTGTCTTCCCACAAGATGTGAATACTCCCAGTGAGCCACCACATGTAAGTAAGAAAGCTTCACATAGAGTAGTATTGCTAAAAGCCGATACTTTATTGTACTTTAAAAGTTACACTCACATGTAAAATGGCCGTGATGGGCCGCGCATTTGCAGTAACGTGGTGGGCGTGGGTACTATGGGCTATTTGTGTTATGAGACTTAAGGCAGTCCCCAGTATGCAAATTCACTGTGGTCCTTTGATTGGACCGCGATACCAATTGGCCCTCCCGGGCTGACGAGGGGTATTTATGAGCGTGGTGAGGGTGTGTGGGCGTGTCCCTGATGACGTCAGATTTGACGAACCCTTGGAGCCACGCACACATGCCCACCACGTTACTGCGCTTGTGAGGCCCATCGTTTGTTGGAGAAGTGAATTCTGGCTGTTTCCGTGGTGGTGCGCCTGTGCGCGCGCACGCGCCGGAAACGGCGCCAAATGGTGCTATTTAAACCCGGAGATCCCAGCAACAAGTGCTGCTCATTCTACAGCATCTGTGACCTGTGAGCCTCAGCTCCTTCTACCTGTTCCTGTGTTTGTTCTGCCTCCTGTTGACCCGGCTTGTCCTGACCTGCTGTTCTGCTACCTGCACTGACCCCAGCTATCCACGACCACCCGATTGTCTGCTCCCTTGTACCTCTGCTGCCCGCCCATTAACGAACCTTGCTTGGACTTGACTACCCGTTTGCCTGATCCTTTTGTACCTTCCTGCCTGCCTGTTGCCGATCCAGCCTGCACGACCATCCTTCTATCTGCACGTCTTCTGGAGCCTCACAACATCATCAGTGACCCTCCAGCCCTCGTGCCATCCCGCACTCTTGGACCTCTGTCCACTCTACCAGGGGTCCTCGAATCGGGTGCGCAAGAGCGGTTGTTCCCTGCACAAGACAGACTCCACCACCAGGTTCGTGACAGAAACGAGCAGCCATGACTGAGTCTGCGCAGGGAACACGCTCCGCTATGGACGACTTGTGCGCACACCTTGCGGGCCTCACACAAGCCGTCAAAAACCTTCAAGAGGGATACACCCGGTTAGAGGAGCGGATGCAGGAACTGTCGGCCGCTCCGGCTTCCGGTGCTACAGCTTCCCATACCATTGTGGCGCTACCCTCGGAACCTAAGGTCCCGCTGCTGGATAAGTTCTCCGGGGACCGTCGCAAGTTCCGAGTTTTCCGGAGTGCATGCGATTTATATTTGGGACTGCGGCAACGTACATTTTCTTTGGAGAGCACCAAAGTAGGATTCGTGATATCCCTGCTGCAGGGTGAACCCCAGGCCTGGGCTCTCAGACTGTGGGAACAGAATGCCCCTGAAGTCGCCTCTGCTGCAGCCTTCTTCCAGGCCATGGTGCAGTTATACGAAGACCCCCACTTAGCTGCCACTGCGGAAGCTACTCTGCACAATCTCCAGCAGGGCCGCCGCCCAGTGGAAGACTATGCCGCTGAATTTCGGCATTGGAGTTCGGACACCGCCTGGGGCAGCGCGGCTCTCCTGTTCCAATTCCATGGGGCTGTCGGAACCTCTAAAGGATGAGCTGGCACGAGTGGGGAATCCCTAAGACCTTGGAGGAGCTGATCACCCTAGCCATCTCCATAGACCGGCGCCTCAGGGAGCGCCGCGCCGAGAGGTCTTCCGGACAGTTACGTCCTACCTGGATGCTTCCTCGGGTCCCCAGCTACCCGACTCCGCCTACCTTACACCCAACATCCTCCTCCTCCTCTCCACAGGATACCTCTGAACCCATGCAGATTGGTTTGCTTCGGCCTTCTCTCAGTACCGAGGAAAGACAACGCCGGTTCCAGCTAAACCTCTGCCTCTACTGCGGGGAGTCCGGTCACATGGTCAGGACGTGCCCCACGAAGCGCGGTAAGTGCTTGACCACCGTCTCTAATGACCTGACTAAGTCTCCTGCTCATCTCACCATTTTCCTGTCTTTACAGCTTCTCAGAGGGATTATCGCGGTGCCAGCAATCCTTGATTCCGGGGCGTGCAGTTGTTTTATTGATTCGGATTTCACTGCACAGCACCATATTCCCCTGCACCCCAAAGCACATAAGTTGGTGATCCGCTTGGCCGACGGGTCACACATCAAGTCCGGGACTGTTACGCATGAGACGGCCCCTCTTCTCTCCTGCAGTCTGGATGGTCACAAGGAACGTCTGCGGCTGGATGCCATTGCATCTCCCCTCTGCCCCATCATCCTGGGATTGCCCTGGTTCCAGGAACATAACCCTAGCTTTGGACCACCGGAGCCGTCCACTTCCAGTTACCCTATTGCCGCCAGCATTGCCTGAGTCCCAGAGATGAAACTGTTCCCTCACTCCTCAGCCTGGAGTCTGACACTGAACCTGACATTCGGACTCTCCTTCCTCAGGCTTATCATTCGTTCCTGGACGTTTTTAGTAAGAAGGGGGCTGATAAACTCCCGCCCCATAGGCCCTACGATTGCCCCATCGAATTGCTGCCCGGGGCTGAAGTGCCTTTTGGGAGGATTTACCCTTTCTCTGAGCCTGAACTAGCGGCCCTCAAATCTTACTTGGACGAAAACACCAAGAAGGGGTTTATCCGATCACTCGCTCCGGCCATGCATAGACTACAGGGAGCTTAACCGGGTAACTATTAAAAATCGGTACCCGCTACCCTTGGTTCCGTAACTTTTCCAGCGGCTGGGGTCGGCAACCATCTTTACAAAGCTTGACCTACGTGGGGCATACAACTTCATTCGGATCAGGGAAGGAGACGAGTGGAAGACCGCATTCCACACTCGTTTTGGGCATTATGAATATTTGGTGATGCCCTTCGGCCTATGCAATGCCCCAGCAACATTCCAGCACTTCGTCAATGACGTGTTTCGAGACTTCCTGGACCTCTTTTTATAAGTATTACGGGTTTTGCTCACACCTTACGCCAGAAGGTGAGCAGAGGAAGGGACTAGGCTTACTTCAACATACGGGGTGCATCCAGTTCGAAACATTTCTACCAACGGCTGGGGTCGGCGACCTTTTCAATGCCTTGGTTCCCATCGCCCATGGCTAAAAATTATCAATGGGCCAATTCGAGGGACATCAGATACGTACCGGCCTCGCTCACTAGCCTATTTGGGGAAGAACCACAAAAGCAGGTTCATTCTAAACTCCCGGCGATCAAGTCCG
>BLSH010483579.1:846855-861639 GCA_018402905.1 Glandirana rugosa | reverse complement strand
CGGTTTTCAGTAGGACCCCCCCTGGTACGGTAGTAGTGAGAAACTCATCTTTTGCAGCACGAGAGATAACCATTCGAAATTGACGTTGTCAAAAGCCTTCTCCGCATCCAGGGTGATGATGGCATGGTCCCCCCCAGGATGACTTTTGGCATGCTCAAGGACCATTAGAACTTTGCGTATGTTTAACGACACGGTTCTCCCTCTTACAAAACCAGATTGCGCGCTATGGATCAGGTCAGGGAGGATAGATGCCAGCCTGTTGGCGACTATTTTGGAGAGGAGTTTGACATCTAGATTTAGCAGAGATATGGGTCTATAAGAGCCCAGTTCAAGAGGGTCTTTGCCTTTTTTGTATAGTAGCTTGATGATAGCTTGGTTGCCTGAGGGTAAGTATGACCCTCCCTCCCAAATCCCATTGAAGACTTTGACTAGAGTGGGTAGTATTGCCGTTTGAAGGGATTTATAAAATTCCCCCATGAAGCCATCAGGACATGGGGCTTTGTTTGGGTTGAGTTGGCGAATGGCCATGGCGACATCTGATGTGGAAATGGGGCTGTTAAGGTAGTCTAATTGGGGTGGGGTAATTTGTGGTAGGGTCAGACTATCAAGGAACTTGTTTGCCAGGGTATTGTCAATTTGCTCGGGGGCATATAGAGACACGTGGAATTTTTGCATGATCTGACTGATCTCTGGGGGAGTGTTCTTAATCGTCCCTAGAGGGTCTCGTAAGGAGGTAATATGGGTGGGCAACATGGGGCCCTTGGCTAGCCTGGCGAGAAGCTTCCCGGATTTGTTTCCAAATCTATATAGGGAGGCCTCCATCTGGGAGCGCTTAGATTGCTCCAAAATGTCTGCCCATGTGTCAAAATCAGTTTTAGCTTCCTGGCATTCTTTTCTGTTGAGGGGAGAGTCGCTAGAGGACAGAGCCCTCTGCGCTAGTTTTAGGCGAGAACTTGCATTTTTAAATTTGGAAATCGAGTTTTTCTTGAAAGATGCGGCATAGGATATAATTTTCCCTCCTAAGAAGGCTTTCCCAGTGTCCCAGAAGCGATGGGGGTTATCCTCGCGTGAGGAATTCGTTGAGGAGAATTCCTCCCAGGCGTTGGCAATATAGGATTGGAAATCAGTGTTGTTGTGTAGATAAGAGGGGAAGTGCCATAGACAAAGGTTTGGCTGGGATAAGGAGTCATTAAATGTGATTGTGATCAGGGCGTGATCAGAAATTGCTATTTCGTGGATCGCAGAGTCAGTCGCAAGAGGGATTAGGTCACCCGAACAGAAGATATAGTCAATTCTGGTGAACACCCTGTGGGGGTTGGAGTAAAACATATATTCCCGGTCCAGTGGATGGAATAATCGCCACATGTCTGTCATATGGATTGATTCCATGGTAGAGGCTAAGGGAGAGTGTTTCGGCCTGGGGTTGGAAGTTTGAGTGTGCTTAGGGTGAGATCTGTCGTCGTCCAGATCCATGATAGAGTTGAAGTTACCCCCCCACCAAATGAGGAGTGTGGGGTGACTTCAGCAGATTGGTGGAAAGGTGGCTAAAAAAGGAATTTGCGGGGTTATTGGGGGCATAGATGTTTGTTAGCAGGATTTCCTTATCGCCCAGGCGGATACGAGCTGTGATTTGGCGATCTTGGTCGTCAGTGTTAGTGGTCAGGACTTGGCAAGGGAAATTTTTGTGAATTAGGATAATAACTCCTGCTTTACGGCCCACCGCATTGGAGCCAAGTACCGAGCCCACTGAAAGTTTTTGTAGCCTATGGAAGTCTGATTGTGACAAATGAGTTTCCTGAAGTAGGGCGATATCAGTTTTCAGCCACTTGAGGTGTCTTAAAACTTTGAGCCGTTTGATAGGGGACCTGAGTCCCTTAACGTTCCATGATGTAATTCTAATGGGGGTTTTATACATAATGGGATGTGAGGAGTTGTTGAAGCTATGCGTGGGGATTTAGTCACTAGGAAGGGTGTCGTGGTGAAAGTCAAATAAAATGCATATTGGTAAAGGTCATAAAATAGTTGGGGCAGTTGCAGGAGGTGATGGGGAGATGTGAGGGATAATAAGTGAGGAGTTGTTAACAGAATAACAATAATCAGGTGCAGATATGTATATAAACAATCATCAGAAAGAGAGAACTTCGCTTTTTTGGGATCACAGAGAGAGGACAGCTACCAATCTGCGGTCTCGAGCTAGACATGACATTGACATTGCCCGGACCAGATGTAAGAGGTGCCAAAGGCAGAGTGCGGTCTAGAAAAGGGTTTTGGAGGTGACAAGCTGTCAGGGGTGATGCCCATGTTAAAAAAAGGAGGATAACATATAACTGAAAACATTTGTCATATAACAAAGATCAATGGAACAAGTGAACAGCAAAATAGACGGGGTACTACCTGACCCAAAGTGGGCCCCCAGGGGGGGCAGGTTGGTAAAGGGATTGTGCCGCCGAGTACCGGTGCAAGTCCAGCTTTACCTTGTCCAAATTTATCGAGGCGAGACTGAACCATAAGTCAGCTGGGGATGTTTGAGGAAGCAGAGCTGTAGGGTTAGAGGCGCTTTGGAGAGTCCTTGCGGGGACTCCGTTGGTCCAGAGATCTGGGTATCGAGGTGGCTTTGGAAGCGGGGTTAAGACGAGAGTCCGGTTGAAGAGATTGAAGATATTTCTCCGCTTCTTTGGGGTCCTGGAAGGAAAGCTGTTCTCCATCAATAGACTTGAGACGCAGGATCGCCGGGAAGGCCAAAGTAAATTTTATCTGGTGCTGGTAAAGGGCCGAACAGACCTGTTGGAAAGCCTTTCTCTTTTTGGAGACCTCTATGGAGTAGTCAGAAAATATCAGGATTTTAACTCCATCGATCTGTAGAGATTTACCTTGTCTGCAACTGTGTAGAATGTCCGCTTTATCAGCATAGTTTAGGTACTTTGCGATAATCGTACGAGGAGATTTCCTTTCAGCCAAGAAGACCCCCAGGCTGTGAGCTCTTTCACCGTACATGGTCTCGGCAAGCCCAGGGCTTCAGGAATGCGATGTGCGCAAAATTCCAAGATGGCGGAGGGTTGGAGAGATTCCGGTACACCTACGAACCTCAAGTTGCTCCTCCTAGATCTGTTCTTTAATTCTTCCAATTTTTGGATGATATATTGGTTGGTTTTATCCTGTGCTTGTTCCTTTGCTTGGGCCTGGTAAAGTTCTTCCTCTATGTTGGAGATCCTGTGTTCAGCCTCATTGAGGCGTGAGGAGTGTTCTCCTAACTCCTTTTTGATCATAAGCATACCTTCCACTGTGGCTGTTATAGTGGGGGCTAAGATTGCTGCCACAGCTTGAGCAATCTTGTTATAGTCCTCCATGTCTCTAGGGCCAGATGAAGAGGGGGCCCCACTCACCTCCATGTGAGAAGCGAACGTTCCGCCGCGGGACAGGGCCGCTTCGTTCGTTCCACCGTGTGACAAGGCGCATCCGCAGTCTCGATTTGAACAGCTCCTTTTTCCAGGAAGCGGTCCATGAGACTGGGGGGGACACTCTGAGCCAGTCCAGGGGAAAGGCAGGTGAAGTAGAGGGTCCGGGCAGGTTTTATAGGCAGGTTTCTGGGACCGGGAGCGGGAGCTGTGCTGGAGACCCTCTACTCCATGCGGCGCCGGAAGCGAAAGTCCCTAAAAGTACTCATTTTAAAGGCTTATATGCAATGTTATTGCCCTAAAAAGTGTATGGGGACCCGGGTCCTGTCCTAGGGGACATGTATCAATGAAAATAAAGTTTTTGAATCAATTATTTTTTCAGGAGCAGTGATTTTAATAATGCTTAAAGTGAAAAAAAAAATGAAAAATTCCTTTAAATATTGTGCCTTGGGGGTGTCCTTAGTCTGTGTGTTAAGGTGCGCATCTCTGTGAGGTGTAGAGCAAAATGACATTTCCATAGGAAAAATTGTCATTTAAAATCGCAGCTGTAATGTATTGCCAGTTCCCGGCAATATAGAAAAAAATGCTGAAAATAAATATTAAGGGGAACTCCGCGCCAAATTAAAAAAAAAATGACGTGGGGTTACCCATAACATCCAAACTAGACCCTTATCCGAGCATGCAGACCTGGCCGGTTAGGATGGGGGGGAGACGGGCAAACCCCCTCCTGAACCATATCAGGCTACATGTCCTCAACATGGGGAGTATGGGTGCTTTGGGGGAGGGGGGTTCCGCCCCCCCACCTCAAAGCACCTTGTCCATGTTGATGGGGACAAGAGCCTCTTCCCCACAAGCCTGGCCGGTGCTTGTGGGGGTCTGCGGGCGGGGGGGCTTATCTGAGTCTGGAAGCCCCCTTTAATAAGGGGGCCCCCAGATCCCGCCCCCCCATGTGAATAGGTATGGGGTACATTGTACCCCTACCCATTCACCAAAAAAGGAGTGTAGTGGTAAAAAAAACAAGAGGTAGTTTTTGACTACACTTTATGTGTAAAATAGCTATTTTCTTCTTTCTTCATTTTTGCTCCATCTTCTCCTGGCCTGGTTCTTCGTCTGGTCTTCTGCTTCTTCTTTTAGTCTTCTTGCTTCCTCTCTTTGTCTTCAATCTTCATCTTCTTCTTCCTTCTTCTTTCACAGCCGCCGCTCTCCCCGCTGCTGCAGTCCGGCCCCTGTGGGTCTTCCAGAATGGGCGGTCTTCACAATGACAGTTCTTTTATAAGAAGGGGCGGGGCCACCCAGTGACGTAAGCGAGTGAACCCGCCCCCTTCTGATATCATGCAGTGTCAGAGGGGGCATGTCACCCATTTACGTCACCGGGTGGCCCCTCCCCTTCTTATAAAAGAACTGTCATTGTCAAAAACTGTCTCTTGTTTTTTTACCACTACACTCCTTTTTTGGTGAATGGGTAGGGGTACAATGTACCCCATACCTATTCACATGGGGGGGGTCAGGATCTGGGGGCCCCCTTATTAAAGGGGGCTTCCAGATTCTGAAAAGCCCCCTGCCTGCAGACCCCCACAACCACCAGCCAGGGTTGTAGGGATGAGGCCCTTCTCCCCATCAACATAGGGACAAGGTGCTTTGGGGGCGACCTCAAAGTATCCTCCCCATGTTTAGGGCATGGGGCCTGGTATGGTTCGGGGAGTGCTCGCTCGTCCCCACCCCCTCCTGCCATGCCAGGGCTGTGTGCTCACTTAAGGGTCTGATTTGGATTCAGGGGGCCCCACGCCATTTTTTTTAAAATTTGGCACGGGGTTCCCCTTAAATTCCATACCAGACCTGAAGGGCCTGGTTTGGATTTTGGGGGGAACCCTATGTCATTTTTTTTTTGACACGGGCCCTGCTGTTGTAAATTAGTTTAACAATTGTGCTAAAAAAGGGATTTTATTAAAACTTACCGTAAAATCCTTTTCTCTGAGTTCACTGACAGACGCAGCTCTCAATTGACTTTGTGGGGTTTATGTTCATCCCACTAGGACTTAACTAGGCAGGGAAAAGAATCAGCTGGCCCCTCCCCTGGGGGCCATCCTCTCTTCCTACATTAAACCCCCTCACAGTATAGCTCTTCAGTTCGTACACAAGCCGTACCAAAACAGAGCCCAGAGGGGTGGGTGCTGCGTCTGTCAGTGAACTCTGAGAAAAGGATTTTACGGTAAGTTTTAATAAAATCCTTTTTTCTCCTTACGTTCACTGACAGACGCAGCTCTCCATTGACTTTGTGGGGACGTCCCCAAGCTGTGTCAAAAAAAGAGGGGTGGGTAAACTCTAACAACTGTACCCAACTGAACCTCTGAGAAGGCGCCAGTCGCGCCTACACTGCCGCCTGCAAAACTTTGCGGCCAAAAGCAGCATCCGAAGATGCAAACACATCAACTATGTAAAACTTAGTGAAAGTGTGAACCGAGGCCCAAGTGGCCGCCTTGCACACCTGTGACACCGAGGCCTGGTGTCTGAAGGCCCAGGAAGTACTAACCACCCGGGTAGAATGAGCCGTGACCGGAAAAGGGGGAACCTTGCCCCGAACAGAATACGCATGGGTCGCGGTTTTTCTAATCCACTGAGAAATCGTAGCCGAAGAGGCCGCCAAACCTTTGCGCGGGCCCTCTGGCAGAACAAACAAGGCGTCAGCTTTACGAAAAGGAGCTGTAGCAGCCAAGTACACCCGTAAGACCCTTACTACATCCAAAGCATGCAACTCGAACTCCTTCGGGTGCGATGGACGAGGGCACAACGAAGGCAGAACAATATCTTCATTGATATGAAAAGAAGAGACTACCTTCGGAAGAAAAGAAGGAAGGGGTCGCAAGACCGCCTTATCCTTATGCATCACTAAATAAGGAGACTTGCACGATAGGGCAGCCAATTCTGACACTTGTCTGGCAGAAGTGATGGCAACTAAGAAAGCCACCTTCTGCGACAGAAGTTGTAAGGGGATCTCCCTGATCTTCTCATAAGGTGGTTTTTGAAGAACAGAAAGCACCAGATTCAGATCCCACGGAGCCATCAGGGATCTCACCCGAGGCGCCACATGTCGCACACCTTGTACAAAGGTACGAATCAGAGAGTGCGAAGCCAAAGGTCTCTGAAAGAGTATGGCTAAGGCCGAGATATGGCCTCGCACCAAGCAATGTAAACCTTCCAGGTGCGGTGATAAATCTTGCGAGAAGGGCACTTGCGAGCTTTTATCAGAGTAGGGATCACGGAGTCGGCCACTCCCCTATCCCTCAGCACCTGGGACTCAATAGCCAAGCTGTCAAAGTCAGCGAGGGTAAAGCAGGGTGCAATATGGGTCCTTGAGACAAAAGATCGTCTTGCATCGGAAGCCGCCAAGGGGCGTCTGCCACCATTTGCACCACGTCGGCGTACCAGCTGCGCCGGGGCCAATCTGGGGCCACCAGAATGGTCGGTATTCCCTCCATCATTATTCTGTGCACCAATCTCAGAAGCAGACGTACCGGAGGGAAGGCGTACAGGAGACGATAATGGCTCCAGGGGGCCACCAGAGCATCTGTGGCCACTGCCAACGGATCCTTTGTTCTGGACACAAAGGTTCTCACTTTGGGATTGAACTGGGACGCCATGAGATCCACATCCGGTGTCCCCCATCTGTGGCAAATCTGATTGAACACCTCCGGGTGGAGGGACCACTCCCCCTGGTCCAGCTTCTGGAGACTGAGAAAGTCCGCCTGCCAGTTCTCCACACCTGGGATGTAAATCGCTGAGATCGCCGGAACGTGAAGTTCCGCCCAACGCAGAATCAGAGCTGCCTCCGCAGCCGCCGCTGGGCTCCGCGTGCCGTCCTGATGATTCACATACGCCACCGCGGTGGCATTGTCCAATTGAATTCGGATCGGACGGCCTTGCAATCACTTTGTCCAATGAAAAAGACACAGCCTGATTGCTCTCAGCTCCAGCACGTTGATGGGCAGGCTAGCCTCCTGGGCCGACCAGCGACCCTGGGCTGATAGCTGCCCCAGGACTCCACCCCAGCCCGTCAGGCTGGCGTCCATGGTGATTACCGTCCACTGAAGGGGCAGGAACGACTTCCCCTGAGTGAGGGCCGAGTCCCGAAGCCACCAGGTCAGAGACGCCCTGGTCTGAGGGCCCAGCTGGATCGGAAGATCCAACGACCGGTGGGACTTGTCCCACTGAGCCAGAATTGCTCGTTGGAGCAAACGAGTGTGACTCTGGCCAAAAGGTATTGCCTCGAACGACGAGACCATGAGCCCCAGCACCCTCATACAGAACCACAAGGAAGACCGACGGTGCGATAGAAGGGTGCGCACAGCCGACTGTAAGCCCTGCGGTTTTGTCGGAGGGAGAAACACCTTCGCCTGTTCTGTGTCCAGAATGAGACCCAGATACTCCAGACGGCAGGAAGGAGACACTGACGACTTCTTCAGGTTGAGTAACCAGCCGAAGTCCAGCAATGAGGCCATTGTGATGTTCACATTCTCCTCCAGGGCAGAGACAGAGTCTGCTCGCAGGAGCAGATCATCCAGGTATGCCACTATGGCAATGCCCCTCTGACACAGCAACGCCAACACCGGGGCTAGCAACTTTGTGAATATTGAAAATGGCGATCCCCAATAGCGTACCGCAGGAAGCGCTGATGTCGCGGATGGATGAGTACATGGAGGTACGCATCCTTTATGTCCAAGGATGCCAAGAATTCCCCCTGGTGAAGGGCGGCCACAACCGACCAAACAGACTCCATCCGGAACTTTCGCGCCCTGACAAACTTGTTTAGGGCCTTCAGGTCCAGGATGGGCCGAAATCCGTTCCCTTTCTTGGGCACCACAAAAAGATTCGAGTAAAAACCTCGAAACCTCTCTCCTGGGGGAACCGGTACAATCACTCCCTGGTCTGAGAGGGCCTGTACCGCCCTGGAAAGGGCCTTCCTGTGCTCCTGCAGGAGGTTTAAATTTGATGGGAAGAACCTGTCTAGGGGTAGAGTGACGAACTCTATCCTGTACCTGGTGGACACCACCTCCCGGACCCAGCGGTCGGAAAAGTGAGCCAGCCACCGACGGCCGATATCGATATTCTGGACAGCAAAGGCAGAACATCCATGGCTGCATCACAGAGGTAATTAATCCCCCTGAGTAAAAACTCAGCCTTATGCGGTGCCTCCATCAGGCGACCGCCTACCAGGTCCTTCCTAAGTTCCTCCATGCATTCAGAGAGATGCTGCGCTGCCATGGCCGCAGCCAAAGCAGGCCGCACAGCAGAGCCCGCATTCAAGAACAGGGACTTCAAAAGTGCCTTTGTTTTTCTATCAGGGGGATCCTTGAAGGAAGGAGTCCCTTCCATAGGAATGGTAGTCGCCTTGGTAAGGCGTGCAATAGGTGGATCCACCACAGGTGATTCCCATTTGTTAAGGAAGCTCTGCTCAAAGGGATAGCGTACAGCAAAACGTGTAGTCAGTGAGGAGGAACGCTGAGGGTGCTGCCATTCATGATATAGGAAATGGTAAAAAAATTCATTGTAAGGATAGGTCTTGGGGGCCTTGGGGGGCCTAGAAGACCCGCAAACATAAGCAGTTCGCGATTCGCCATCTTGATCCAGCTGCAACTTAGTGCGAATGCCAGCGATAATAGTGGCAACCAGCACTTTTTCTTGGTCAGCAGCTGGCCCCTGGTCCCCCTCAGTTAACACACTGTCACCACCCGTCTCCTCATCAGACAGGTCCCCGGGGTCCCTGAGACCCTGGAAGCCACCCCCGGCTGAGAATCTTCCCCTAAGGATAAAGGAGGGGGAGGGGGACGCTTCCTGGGGACCCGCGGAGCGGCGTCCCCACGTGGAAAGAACTCCGTGAGAACAGCCCGTAGCTGGGTGAGAAAAGCCCCTTGGTCAGACTGCGTGGCTGCTGATGCCACCTCAGCAGGTTCAGCAGGGAGATCAGCCATTGCCAGAAATGACACAGGGATGGAAGGGACGCCCCGCACACAGCCACACACCCACAGGTAGTCAGAGGACAGCCCCCCACCACCACCAGCACCCGGAGGGAGCCCAGCTATACTTGCAGTTCCGCTGCCTTGCTAGCGCAGATCGTCAGTAAGAGCTGCCCTTGTCACCGCCGTTTCTTGAGAGGAGAGAGAGAAGCTGCAGCCATGTGTAGAATGTGCAGAGCATGCAGTGAAAATGGCCGCCAGGAAAGACTAAAGGCCGAATACCCCTCTCAGGCAACGTGCAGTACCAAAAATGGCCGCTCCGAGCTCTAGAGGGAAAGCCCCATAGACTGAAAATGTTCGCGGCTACGGCAAAATGGCAGCGGTCCACCGCAAAATGGCGGCCGAACGCCGCATGGCGATCCGGACGAGAAGGCCGAACGATCGCACGGTGCTGGGGGGGGGGCGAGGTGTGGCAGGGGGCAAGATGGAGAGCTGATCCCACCGGTGGCTACCCCGGACAAGCTGCTGTTACCGTGAAAATCACGAGTTTGCGGACGTCAGGCCCTCTTCACACCCTGTAACGGGGGAAGGCAGGGCGCTCACTAATCGGTCCGACGCCACGGTAGCCACCCGAATGCAGACTTTGCGCCCTTGATGGCGGTATGCTGCAGGCCCAAAGTCGCCCTGCCGAACGCATCGGTAAAGGGGACCAACAGGGGAATTCCACCCCGGGCCTCCCGCACGGAACGGGTAAGATGAGGCGGGTCCCCATAGTGGGACTGGCTTCGCATCATGTTGGCCAGGTCGGGGAAAGTACAGAGCTCCAGGACTCTCTATGCCCCGACCGGCTTCTTGATAGCAGATCATCTTGATTGCAGTAAAAATAAAAAATAAAAATAAAAAATGGTCATAACAGGACCGCAGTTCCCTATAGGGAAGCCAGGTCAACTCCTTGCGAACTAGGCATTGAAACTGAAGAGCTATACTGTGAGGGGGTTTAATGTAGGAAGAGAGGACGGCCCCCAGGGGAGGGGCCAGCTGATTCTTTTCCCTGCCTAGTTAACTCCGAGTGGGACGAACATAAACCCCACAAAGTCAATGGAGAGCTGCGTCTGTCAGTGCACGTAAGGAGAAATCCCCCAAACAGGTGGCGAAAAATTGGGCCTTGGGTGCTGGCGGCGCCAGAACACTGTAACCCCTTGCCGTTACTCTTGTTGGATGGAGGAACAGGGCTTGATGTTTTAAATTAGTTTAAAAATTGTTATGGCATGCCCCTGTAAACCAGGTGCAGAAAAATTGGGTCTTGGGTGTTGGCGGTGCCAGAACACTGTAACCCCTTGCAGTTACTCTTGTTGGACAGAGGAACTGGCCCTGATGTTTTAATCTAGTTTACAAATTGTGACGAAAGCCCCCAGTCAAACAGGTGGTAAAAAATTGGGCCTTGGGTGTTGGTGGCTCCAGAACACTGTAACCCCTTTAGGTTACTCTTGATGGAGGGAGGAACTGGGCCTAATGTTGTAAATTAGTTTACAAATTGTGACAAATGCCCCCAGCCAAACAGGTGGCAAAAAATTGGGCCTTGGGTGTTGGGCAGTGCCAGAACACTGTAACCCCTTGCAGTTATTCTTATTGGACGGAGGAACAGGGCTTGATGTTTTAAATTAATTTAAAAATTATTATTGCATGCCCCTGTAAAGCAGGTTCAGAAAAATTGGGCCTTGGGTGTTGGCGGTGCCAGAACACTGTAACCCCTTGCAGTTGCTCTTGTTGGATGGAGGAACTGGGCCTGATGTTGTAAATTAGTTTACAAATTGTGACAAAAGCCCCCAGTCAAACAGGTGGCAAAAAATTGGGCCTTGGGTGTTGGCAGTGCCAGAACACTGCAACCCCTTGCAGTTACTCTTGTTGGACGGAGGAACTGGGCCTGATGTTGTAAATTAGTTTACAAATTGTGACGAAAGCCCTCAGTCTAACAGGTGGCAAAAAATGGGGCTTTGGGTGTTGGCGGTGCCAAAACACTGTAACCCCTTGCAGTTGCTCTTGTTGGACGGAGGAACTGGGCCTGATGTTGTAAATTATTTAAAAAATTGTTATGGCATGCCTCTATAAACCAGGTGCAGAAAAATTGGGCCTTGGGTGTTGGCGGTACCCTAAATACAAAATATAGTTCTAGATTATGCATAGGAGGAAGAGGAGCAGTGGCAGTCTTCAAGGGATCCCAGATACCTAGCAAATTTAATCAGTTGTATCAGCATCAGGGGCTTGATAGCTGCTTATCCAGGACTGATTAATTTTTATAAATGTGAGCCTATCAACCGAGTCTGTGGACAGGCGCACCCTTTGATCAGTTACGAACCCTCCAGCAGCACTGAATGTCCACTCAGAAAGCACGTTGGATGCAGGACAGGTCATTAGCTCAATTGTATATTGAGCAAGTTCTGGCCAGTGGTCCATCCTCAAGACCCAGTAACTAAGTGGATGCTCAGTTGGAAAGGTCTCCAATTCTGCTCGTGCCCCTATAGGCCTGGGTGCTGAGGACTGAAAAAAATTTTAAATGCATCGCTCAGCCGACCACCTTCTCCGCCACTCTGGCCTGGTGCCATGCTCACAGAGGTACTCATTGATTGCTCTCTGCTGTGCGTGCAGCCGCTGCAGCATTCACAAATGAGGTGGTTGTTGGGCAGGTTGAATTCCCGCTGGATGATAGCCAGCCGGGCACTGGCATTGTATGAACGCCAGAAATGACCACAGACTTTTCTGGCCTGCCTCTGGATATCTGGCAAGCCTGGGTACCTGATCAAGAAACGCTGCACCACCAAATTCAAGACGTGTGCCAAGCATGGAACATGTGTCAATTGTCCCAGTCAGAGGGCAGAGAGATGGTTGGTGCCATTGTCGCATACAACCATTCCTGGTTCAAGCTGCCGTGGTGTCAACCACCTCTGAGCCTGCCCCCGCAGAGCTGAAAGAATCTCTTCCCCAGTGTGGCTCTTGTCCCCAAGACAGACTAGCTCAAGCGCTGCATGGCATCTTTTAGCCTGACTGCTTGCATAGCCCCTTGAACGCTTAGGGAGCACTGCAGGTTCAGAGGACAATTCTGCAGAAGAGGCCACAGAGGTAGAAGAAGAGGAGTGGGTGGAGGAGGCGGATGTGGCAAAATCACCACCAGCTTTTTGGAGGAGACTATTTCCAAAACTGAACCCTGTCCTGCATCCTTCCCAGCTGCCAGCAGAGTTACCCAGTGCGCCGTGAAGGAAAGGTACTGCCCCTGACCGTGCCTGCTGGACCATGAGTCAGCGGTAATATGAACCCTGCTGCTGACCGCACTGTCCAACGAGGCCACAACATTGCCTTCCACATGACTGTAGAGAGCTGGAATGGCCTTATGTGAAAAGAAATGTCTTTTGGGAACCTGCCACTGTGGGACAGCACATTCCACAAATTCACAAAAGGGGGCAGAGTCTACCAGCTGAAGAGGCAGCAGTTGGAGTGCTAGCAATTTGGCCAAGCTAGCATTAAGAAGCTGAGCATGTGGATTGCTGGGACAGTATTTATTTTTACGGTTCAGCAACTGGGGTAGGGATATTTGCCTGCTGAATTCACCAGGTGGTGTACTGCTAGCAGATTGGCTGCAAGTACTAGTTGTGGCACGCATTGCTACACCTTAATTTTCCTCTTAGTGTAGGTTTTGGAGAGGACTGCAGTTATAGTAGGCTGAGATCCCAGATGAGGTGCAAGGAGAAGTCTGCCTTGCTTTCTGGTGTGGGTTCTTCAGGTACTCTTGCCAACGTATTGTATGGCTGGTCCTCATATGTCTTGTCAAGACAGTAGTGCCCAAGCAGCTGGAGTCCTGGCCGCTCTTGACCCGCTTCAGACATAGATTGCAAATGACAGTGGTGCGATCTACTGCACATGTGCTGAAAAATGCCCACACCAAAGACATTTTGGAAGTCGATGGGGAGGCAGCAGCGCCCTACACCTGTGGAGCTCTGTGGTCTGATGCAATTGGGTGGCTGCCCTTAAGCTGGCCCCTGCAGGACATCCTGCCTTGTTGGAGTTGGGCCTCCTCCTCATCGTCACTTTCCTCCTATCTTCTCTCAGGCACTCAAGTACAGTCTGTGTCCTCATCATCCCCTCCCTCCTCGTCACTGGAGCAAACTTGTCAGTATTCTGCAGCTGGGGGAACTGCTAGTTTCTTGTACTTTTGCGGCACCTCCTGTCTCTAGGTTCACAGTACTTTCTTCCTCAACCTGGGAACCAACATTGGAGCTTTCAAACTGCTGCGCATCCTCCATGAGCATGTAACCAACACTATGGTCGAGCAACTCAGGTGACTCCTCTGTGCATGATGGTGGGGCTACAGAAGGAGTAACTGTGGACAAGGATTCGGTGGAATAGGCCGCCTTGTCAGATACGTTGGAAGGCAAACTTGTACGAGCCTGGGTGACAGAGGATGAGGAGGATGAGAATGGCTTTGTTAACCACTCCACCAACTCTTCTTCATGTTGTGGCTCAATAGCACGTCCAACAGCAGAAAAAAAGGACAAGCCTGACCCGCCTACAGAGGATGCTCCATGTCCACCTCCACCACTTTTCACTGAGGACACAGAGGCTAATTGCCCTCTTTTAGTGGCCTGGGAGCTTCTGCCTCTCCTTTGTGGCCTTCCTGACATGATGGGTATTTTTTTAACACCGCACTACACTGTACTATATACCGTAGACCCCCGAATGTACTGATATATAGTGTACACTCAATACACTGAGTGTATATCTGGATACACTAGACTGTATATATTTGAAGACAACACGTCAAGTAGTGTGCTATATACCATACACCCCCAAATGCACTGATATATAGTGTACTGTCAAAACGCTGCATGTATATCTGGATACACTAGACTGTATATATTTGAAGACACCACGTCAAGTAGTGTGCTATATACCGTAAATCTCCGAATGTACTGATGTATAGTGTATATCTGGATACACTAAACTGTATATATTTAACTTCCTCGCGCCTGCGCCATAGCCGAATGACGGCTACAGCGCGGCTCTAAAATGCCGGGAGGACGTCAATAGACGTCCTCCCATTTGGCTTGTGCTGGGCGCGCTCCCGCGGGCGCGAGCGGCACGTGCACGCGCCGCTCGCGCCCGCGGGAGCGTGCCCGCGGGTCGGGCGGACCCGATGTCCGCCGGAGACCCGCGATCTCCCTTCAGAGAGGAGGAACGGGGAACCGCCGAAGTAAACACGGCGGTTCCCCGTTCTGTGAATGGGACATGACAGATCTACTGATCCCTGTCACTGGGATCAGTTAGATCTGTCATGTCCCGACCAGCCCTGCCCCCCCACAGTTAGAACACGCCCAGGGAACATTGTTAACCCCTTCACTGCCCCCTGCAGGTTAACCCCTTCACTGCCAATGACATTTATACAGTAA
>BLSH010483579.1:789872-800408 GCA_018402905.1 Glandirana rugosa | reverse complement strand
AAGACGAAATTATATTTTACAACTCGAATTACCTGGATACGGACGATAAAAATATATACTGTTGTGATGTTGTGAGAGTGGATTGCATTAACATACAATGTACCACCCAAGCCTTGTGATCTTGTCCCTTTTTTAGGATTGACAGTGTGTACATCTAGTTCAAAAATAAAGATCTGCTAGCACAGTACAGACAGGGTTAATAATGAACAAATATAAAGTATATGTTATCCCAATTAGGCTGCAAAACATATTAAAGTGTAAGTTTGCTTGATTTGGGCCCCCCAAAGTCCTTGCCATAATGTGCAAGTGTGCACAACATACTAGCACATTACCTTTTAGCTTGTCTTTCTTAAGTGATGCAATGTCTGCACACTCTACAAATAATGTGCTTTTACATTTAGTTAAACATCCATGGGAATCTGTATACAACTTAAAAAAAATAGCAGGCATAGGTCCATTAAGCTCAACATTTTATATTAAAGCAGAATTCCACCCAGGTAAAAGTCAGCAGCTACAAAAAGTGTAGCTGCTGACTTTAAACAATCGGCCACTCACCTGTCCCAGGCTCCAGCGATGCGGTCGCCCGAGGGCTCGCTCTTCGCCCCTTCCCCTCGGTGGCAGCAGCATCATAAGTGTGGGCACCCGGCTTTGGCTTCAAAGCCGGGCCTGCACTGTGCATGCGTGAGTCGCATTGCGCCTTGTGAATGGCCAGCGTATCTTCTGGGACCTGTGACGTGTTCCAGAAGATCGCCAAGAGGGAAGGTAGACTTCCTTCCAGAGCCGCAGCTTCAGGAGAGGAAGTGGACTGGGGACCCTGTGAAAACAGGGTCCCTGGTACCCCCCCCCCCAAAAAATGACATGCCAATTGTGGCATGTTGGGGGGGTTCACCTTCCCTTAAAACGAAAGTTCCACTTTTGGATGGAACTTCGCTTTAAGGTATATAGTATACAGTAGATCTGCATTTATCAGTAATAGCCCAGAGAAAACATTTTCCTTATCTTGGTAATACTGAGCTCACAATGTAGTTTCAGATTGAGGCCAGCTTTCATGTTTTGTGGTCAATATAATTTAAGTTTTTTTTCCTGTCATAAGTTTTTAAGATGATTTTTCTTTTTCATTTTTATGGTTTGTATATGTTATTCACTTTCAAAATGTCTCTAATTGAAATTTCGTAGAGGAAGGACAGAATAGCCAAGATCCACACTGGGCACTATTAATTGAGACAGGTACACACAACATGACGCTATTCTTTATTCATTTTGCATTTGGAAGGTTTACAACCACCCTAAATCTTTTTAGCTGTCTACCAAAACAGATCTTGTTGAACAGTGTACCGGTTTCACATTTCTTCCGGTATAAGAATATCTTTTGAAAATGCACATTAAAGTTAGGGCTCTTTCACACAAGCGGAGCCCGTTTTGACAGGCTCCGCTGCTCAGCGGGATCCATCCGTTGATCCCTGCTGAGCCGGCGGATGACAGGACAGACTGACCTGTCAGAGCTCCATTCTCCTCTATGGAGAATCGGATGAACACAGACCATCTGTCCGTGTTCATCCGATCCAGTCCACCAGGCGGATGGAAAATAAGGCTTCCATCCATCTGTTTTTGACGGATCGGGTGTCAGTGGACATGTCACCGCTGACATCCATCACTCCATAGAAGTACATGGAGCGTCCGTTTGGGTCCGCCTGAAAAATTGACAGGCGGACCCAAACAATCCGTTTGTGTGAAAGAGCCCTTAACCTCTCCATGCTAAAAGTGTAAAAAGAGAAGAAAAATAGAAGGTAAGTGTCCACAGGTGTATTGTTATCTTTCTAAGTTGTCCAAAACAAAGGGAAATCTATATTAAATTTCATGCTATGGGGGCACTTGTGCTGACTTGCCTCAGAAAATACATTAAGGTAAAAAACCTTATGTGTTTACAACCACTTCAAAGAGGAACTAGAGACAAAATACTTACCTTGGTTCCAACGGTACATTCTACAGGGGATTGCGAATGGGCAGGTAAGTGTGTTTTATGGCACTGTGTGTCTCTTCTGCAATAAAGAGATTGCCTATTTGTAATTTTATAGTCTTCAACTTTAGTTCTGCTTTAATTTTCATATGGTTTACTTAAACTTTTATTCTCTTACATTTACTTTTTTCTTCCAAACAAGTTTTATGAAAAAGTTTTTTTGGTACATACAGTGTAAGAATATAACAATCATATAGTCATACAGTCATACAATTGGCGTATTTTAGAAATCAGCATAGGAAATATTGCAGATAAATCAAATTGTTGGCTGAACAGCCTTCGTTATGCAAAGACTAGGAAGGCAGGCAGCATATATCGATCATCAGACAATAAACAACAAACATAACTGGATAAATCCAAAACATATAATAAGGAGGGTATTTTAAGAATTCAAAAAGGGGAAAGAAAAAAAGAAAATGGGGGGGGGGGTAAAGAGGTACAAAACATATCCATCTAGGGAAGGAGGGTTTGTCAAGGCTGTAGAAAGTGCAAAAAGAAGATTCGATACAATGGCCAATGGGACCCTCCTAGCAGAGGCTAAATTGATAACTGCACTGGGGAGAGAAGAGAGAGGAGGTAAGGAAAAGAGAAAAAAAAGAAGAAAGGAGGGGGTAGGGGAGGGGGTTAAGGGGTTTAGGGGTTAATAGTCTAGTAGTTGGGGGGGAGGGAGCAGAAGATAAAAAACATGTAAAGAGGGAGAATAGATTAGATTACCGCAAGATCTCTCCAATGAGGGGACTCCCCCAATCCTCTCTCCTCCCTGGAGAGGTGTTACATAGTGCTTGTTCATGAGATCTTGAACAAGACCCAGAAAGAGGGAGGAGGAGGTGCAGCATTGGGCATTGAGGTCATTTGCCCTCAACTTTTATTCTAACCAGCATTTCATCCAACCTCCACAGAAGGGCCAGTCCACGCTGATACACTAGTTTTCAAAGCTGGAAGGTTGGTGCTAATAGTTTTCAACACAGAGCAACCATTGGTAAGAGTAATGCTCTACCCTGTTTCCCCCATTGCACTAACTAGGTGATCATTATATAGACAGCTGGGAAAACTCCCCTGTCAGAAAACAATAGCGCAGAAGGATTCCCCTATAAACACAGTCAGCGTTGAAGAAAAGAAAATCGTAGAATGTATGTCTTTTTTTAATTCTAACCTCAAGGGTTGGTTCACACTTGTGAGGGTGGTTGGGGTGCGGAAATCACACCTGTTCTTGCACCCGCAGCCAAAGGGGGACTGCTATTTTACAGACGTGCAGGGCTGCCATTCATTCTTAAGGGCATTCCCACGCACCTAAACAAGCAGTGCATTTGTGGGTGCAGCACCATGCTATTTCCTTGTGGCTGCAGTTTCAAAAAGGCACAGAGACCTTTTTCCTATGCTTCACACAGGTACAGCAGCTGGCTGCACTGAACGCATAGGTGTAGTCCAACTGTAACTTAAACACTAACTTCCTTTATGAAAATTTAACACCATGTTTGCATGCGCATCTCTTTGCCAGGATGCTTTCTACCAAAGACTAACCTTGCTCTGCTGAAAGATACAGCCGTCAATGGCTTGGCACTAGATTCTACTGACACTGTTCACACAAAACCAACATTTTATTTATCTTTGTATTTATTGTATTATTTTACACTTTCTCAGGCAGAATGACCACTAAATATTTTATTTCCTCCAATAATGTGATCTCCCAAAAAAATCCCTGACACTGCCTTCCTGCCAATATGGAAACTTTAGTGCAGATAATCTACCTATGGAATCACCAGTAGATATAAGTAACGTTGTGTTTGAACTTACTAACTCCCATACTTTCCTCAAATATTTATTTTCTGTGGTAATCAGTTGATATCCTCAATGTCTCTGTATCCTTTCCAGTTGATTCTATTTGTGTATGGTCACCCAGTTGTGCTAATGCTTTGTAGAGCAGCAAAATTTTAATCCTCTTTTAATAATCAATTCCACTATTAGATCAAAACAATTTCTTGGCTCTAGATGTTGCTATCTATGCTGTTTCTAAGTTTATAGTCTACAAGTACACCCAGATCCTTCTCTATCACTGATTTGCAATTTCCTCAGGATGGAAATTATTTCATGTGATCCTTGTTTGCCATCTAGTATTACAGTCACACAATGAGGTTGATAAAATAGTTAAAAATGTTCATTAGCAAGGTGAAGCTTTGTTCACTCTGAACCCGCAATCATATGCAGTGGATATAAAAACACAGGATCTTGTCTTGCACATGATTAGATAATTGGTGTAAATTCAGCTGCATGTTATTCACTTAGGCCCCTTTCACACAACTTAGTTCAGGTCCGCCTGTCAGTTTTTCAGGCGGACCGGAATGGACGCTCCATTAACCTCAGCTAAATCCAGACGGCTGGAAACCCTATTTTCCATCCATCTGGCGGATCGGATAACATGAAAAAGGACAGACGGATCGGTTTTAATCCAATCCCCATAGAGGAGAGCGGGGACTCTGATGGGTCCGTCTCTGCACAGTGAGCAGAGACGGAGCTGTCATCCGCCAGCTCAGCGGGGATCAACGGATCGATCCCCGCTAAGCAGTGGAGTGTTAAAGTGAAATTCCAGTCAAATTCTAACTAAGCCTAAATCTACCCCACCCCCATTCTAAGACTATTCTAACTATCCTGTAAAAGAAAAGTTGCCTATACTTACCTATTCTGAAGCAGGTCCGATCACATGATTGGGTCTCAGCGCTGGCTTCAGTATAGAGGAAGGACTGCCAATAACGGCTGCCTCATAGCAAGCCTATGGGTGGCACCATCACCCAGGCTCTAAAGCTGTTGTCACTACCTCCCCTATACACTGAAGACAGCACTGGGACCTGATCATGTCACCAGACTGGAGTGGCTTCAGAAAAGGAAACTATAGACACTATACGTGGCTTTTATTTATCTATTCCATTTGCATACATCAATGAAAGGTAACCCAAAGTACAAAGAGGAGTATCCTGTAAACCCAAAGACACATCAAGGGTAACCCCCTAAAAAAATAAGCCAACAATAACCTCCCTTCCCCCTAGTTACACAAAGACAAGGCATGCTAGGTTTTTGGGGGTTATTGTTGGCTTATTTTTTAGGGCAGTACCCTTGATGCATCTTTGGGTTTACTGGGTCCCCGTCTTTGGACTTTGAGTTACTGTCTGAGTTCTTTTCCACTTTATAGGCATTACAAATACTAGGTACTGGTGGCCTACTCTCTCCTCCCACTGAAGCCACCTCCAGGGTCCTGGGTCGTTTTGGTTGATGAATAATCCTCTTTCCATCTTAGCCCACACCTTGCCAGTCCATGAATTTTGGGGGCTCATTAATTGGGGTTGGCCTTTGTAAATCATTGTGATTACAGTAATTTGATTCGTTGTATTGATTTAAATGGTATATATCATTTGTTATATTTATATTACCATGTGGCATTTTCTCCCATTAGCTGTACTCATTTGCATCCTGTGTATCCCTGAAGAGGCTACCCTGCAAACTTGAGTGCCTCTCTATATGGTCTACTGTGTGGAATGCTATAACCAAATATGTAGTAACCTGTGTACACTGCGTATTTTTAGACAAGCACAGTAGTAGGGAGGTATTAGGTGTTGCTGTACTGACGCACGAATGCTATTGAATATATGCTTTATTTAACGTGATCTTGTAATAATGAAATTGATGTTTTATATATACATGTGTTCTGATTTTTAGGGTATACATATCAGCACCATTAAAAACCCATATACTCTTCTTTCTGTTCTACTAATAGTCTTCCAGTTTGAATGACAGCCAGAGTAATTCTTATCAATTAATCTGAGCCCCAGTTGTCATGTACCTACCCACGGGTTGTAATGGACAGTGAAGGAGAAGCAGTACAATGTTGAGTTCCTCTTCTACTTAGCTTAACTCTAAAGTATACTTCAAGATGTCGATACCAAGCCAAATTAAGATAATGAGACTGCTGGCTTTTTAATGATGTAACAATAACCACAGAACTGCACTGATTTGTGTATTTTATATTTGCTTGGAGTAACTTGGTAACCTAAGACTATTTAGAATACACAGCCCACAATGTAAAAAAAAATCCCTTAACCTCAACAAGTACACATATTGCACCATTCCATGTACACTCTCTGTTAGCTGTTTATACAGACTTAGATGCAACAACCATTCTCAAATATTATACTGTGATTAGTATTCCTGCCACTAGGTGGTAGTATTTAATGGTTGCATAATGTAATTAGGGATGGGCCATGTTCGACTCGAACATCTGGTGTTCGTTTGTTTGTTGAACAAACGAACATATAGGGCGCTCGTGGGACGTTTGCCCCATTATGCACTGCAGTGCCTTTGGCCAATCATAGCTCAGGGGCTAAGTCCACGCCCCACACTAAATAAGGCTGCTTACACAGCGGCCGTGTATAGTGTATATGAATGGAGATTACGCAGGATAGTTAGTGTATTGTGTGGTCAGTCAGTGTAGAATATATAATACAGTGTACTGTAGAGAATAGATAATACAGCGCAGTGTAGAGAATATATAATACAATGTATTGTAGAGAATATATAATACAGTGTATTGTAGAGAATATATACAGTGCAGTGGGAACCATATGACAGAATTATGAAAAAGAATAGTGTGGGGTCCCAACGAAAATCCATACCAGGCCCTTTGTGTCTGGTATAGTTTTTAAGGGAAAATCCATGCCAAAATTAAGAAAAAAAAATGGTGTGGGGTCCCCCCCAAAATCTATACCAGCCCCTTATCCGAGCATGCAGTCTGGCAGGCCAGGAAAGGGGGGGACAAGCGAGCGCGCCCCCCCTGAATCATACCAGCCAATTGCCCTCAACATGGGGAGGGTGCTTTGGGGTTCCATGTTGACGGGGACAAGGGCCTCTTCCTGACCCTGGGCTGTGGCTGTCGGGGTCTGTCCCCTGATGCTGCCCCCCCCATGTGAATGGGTATCGGTTACATCGTACCCCTACTCATTCACCAAAAAATTGTCAAACAGTAAAAACCACAACAGACAGTTTTTTTTACAAATCCTTTATTAAAAAATAAAAAATAAAAAAAGTGTCCCATGATGTAAATCCCCTGTCAATCACGCTGCCGGACGGACGCAAAAATAGCAAAAATGGAAAATGCTCTGCCTCCATGGGAGCCCTCCCGCCAACTGCTCTCTCTTCACTTTGCCAGCCTATTATATAGACATGGGCGGGACCACCTAGCGATGTAACTGGGTGGCCCCGCTCCTCATGACGTCGTGTGACATCACATGACATCAGAAGGGAGCGTGGTCACCCGGTTACGTCACCGGGTGGCCCCGCCCTTGCCTATGTAAGAGCTGTCAAAGCGAAGAGAGCACATACGGTAGGTAGCGTCCCATGGAGGCGGAGCATTTTCCATTTTTACTATTTACATCGTGGGACACTTTTTTATGTTTTATTTTCTAGTAAAGGACTTATCAAAAACTGTCTCTTGTGTTTTTTACTTTTTGACACTTTTTTGGCTAACAAGATGCTAGCACTGCCACTGACGTCAGCGGAAATTACAGAGGGAATTTTAAAAAGGGGAAAGGAATACTGGCCTGGAACAAAGTCTCCATGAATGGTCAGGTTACTCTGATACTCTATGGAAACTTGTCATTTTAACCTTCTGTGCCAGTTAAGTGTTTGTTAAGCCACTGGTATAAAAAGTTCCCATCCCCTCTGTATTATAACAAGAAGTTGCCCTGTATCTGTGTTATAACATGTATATACTTCTCTATATAGAAACACACCACCTTACTAGGATCAGTTGTCGTTTTTTCAGCTTTTCTCTCTCAGCTCAGAGTACTTGAAGGTGGGGCTGGGCACTGCTGCTGACGTCAGCTGGAGAGAGAGCCCTGCTGTGTTATCTATATAGATAAGAATATTTCTGATATAACACTGACACAGGAAAATTATTCTTCTAATACAGAGTAAATAGGAGCATTTAGAGTTAATTATGAGAGCAGAGAGGAGAAGCTATGAGAGGGAGAGGGAGGGGGGAGGAGGGGGGAATTGAAGACAGGCACACAGGAGATAGGAGAGCTGGGAGTGACATGGCCTGCATAGACTTTGGGGCTCTCAAGATAACCTATATACAGGGGGAGTCAGTACACAGGGGGGAAGTCATGACAGGTATTTTAGGGGATACAGAGGGATCATTTAAAAAGCAAAAGCACCATGCTGCTAACTGCACATTAAGGAGACAGGAGCAGCATGTCTTTTTGGGTTAACAAACGCTTTAAAGTACAACTACCGGTATTACAAAATCGATGCCAAAAATACATATACAGTACATAACTGTTATTTGTTGTGCTGTTTTAAACAATGTAATCCATTGTTTTTATTGCATTTTAAAACATTTTATTGCTGGTCTGTCTGCTTGTAAATTGGATTAAACTCTGGGTACATAAACACTCAGTTTTTTAGTAAAGGACTTGTCAAAAACTGTCTCTTGTGGTTTCTACTTTTTTACCCTTTTTTGGTGAATGGGTAGGGGTATGATGTACCCGATACCCATTCACATAGGGGGGTCGGGATCTGGGGGCTTCTAGATTCCAATAGGCCCCTCACCCACAGACCCCGACAACCACAGCCTAGGGTTGTCGGGAAGAGGCCCTTGTCCCCATCAAGCAGAGCCCCCCCCACACCAAAAGCACCCACCCCCCATGTTGAGGGCATGTGGCCTGGTATGGTTCCAGGGGGTTCCCCCCCTATACTGACCTGCCAGGCTGCATGCTCGGATAAGTGTCTGGTATGGATTTTGGGGGGACCCACGCCATTTTTTTTAAATGTTAAAGTTTTTTTCACTTTTTTTAATTTGGATTGCTGGGAACCGGCAATACATTACAGCCGTGAGCAAGTTTAACCACTTCCACACCGCCTACCGTATATTCACGGCGGCAGTGTGGACGCTTAGCGCAAATCGCCGTAAATCTGCGGGTGGCCACTAGGGGGCGCACACGCGTGCCCGCCATACTCCTGAGGAGTGTGCCCGCGGCTCAGGCGGACCCGATGTCCGCCGGCGAGCCGCGATGAGCGGCCACAGCCAAAGCTCTGTTAGTGGGGGCATAGGAGATCTACTGATCCCTGTCACTGGGATCAGTTAGATCTCTTATGCCCATGGTAGCCAAGTCCCCCCACAGTTAGAACACGCCCAGGGAACACACTTAACCCCTAGATCTCCCCCTGCAGGTTAACCCCTTCACTGCCAATGACATTTATACAGTAATCAGTGGACATTTAAATTTCTGATCCCTGTATAAATATCATTGGTCCCAAAAAAATGTCAAAATGGTCCGACATGTCCGCTGAAATATCGCAGTACCGCTAAAAATCGCAGATCGCCACCATTACTAGTAAAAAATAAAAAAAAAATAAAAACCCCAGAAATGAATTCTCATTATCCGTAAACGCGGCTACTTTTGCGCAAACCAATCAATAAAAGCTAATTGCGATTTTTTTTTACCGAAAATATGAGGAAGAATATAAATTGGCCAAAACCGATAAAAAAAATGTTTTTTTATATTTTTTTTGGATTCGTATTTTAGCAAAAATTAGCAGAAATTTGGGTTTATTTGCAAAATTGTTGCTCTTCTTTTGTTTATAGCGGTGATCAGAATTGACGCAGAGGTGATCAAATACCACCAAAAGAAAGCTCTATTTGTGGGGAAAAAAGGACGCAAATTTCATTTAGGTACAACATTGCACGCCTGCACAATTGTCAGTAAAAATGTGCTCTGGTCCTAACCTGTGAAATCCTTCCGGGGCTGAAGTGGTGAAATAAATTTTTTTCCTTTATAAATATCCTTATTGCTGCAGAATGTTCTATGCATTGTACTGATGCGCCACTTTACAGGCAGACTAAGACCCCCCCAGGCATGACGTTTAAAGGAATATTTCATTTTTATTGTTTCACTTTAACTATTTAACGACCAGCCGCCGTCATTTTACATCGGCTGTTTGACGTGGAATACCGGTGTTATGGCAGCAGATAGCTGCCATAACCCGGTATCCTCTGAAACGGCAGACAGCTGGCTGTCAGATAAAAGTGGTCTCTGTAGCGGATTCACCGCAAGATCACTTTTATCAGTGGCTGGCGAGGTGCCCCCCTCCTGCTGTACTCCGGTAGTCTCTGCTTACCGGAGCCGTCGGTAGTGGAGGAGATGATCGCGTCTGCTCCCATTTGTGTCTGGATGTCGAGTGAGGGAAAGGTGGCCCCCACTCAGCTCCATAGTATTAGATAGCGGAAGCGACATCAAAAGTCACTTCCACCCAATGCTCTTAAAGGGGAATTTTTTTTTCTCAAATGACATTTATTTTTTTATTGCATTTATTGCATTTAAGTCTAAATGGGAGATCTGAGGTTTTTTTGACCACAGATCTCACATTAACCACTTCAGCCCCGGAAGGATTTCCAGCTTTAGGACCGGAGCCCTTTTTGCGATTCGGCGCTGCGTCGCTTTAACTGAAAACTGCGCGGTCGTGCGACGTTG
>BLSH010483579.1:779681-789862 GCA_018402905.1 Glandirana rugosa | reverse complement strand
TATTGCAATGCGGTTCATTTAAATATGGGGTGTACAGTACGAATATTTAACGTGGGCGAGCACCTTACCGCTGTTTGAAACCGTGAATTTTTAAAAGTAACCGTTGTAAAGATGTAAAGATGTCCAATGGTCGAAACTCAATGTCTACTCCAGATCACGAACTTAAAAAAGAGAGCGAGATGCTAACACTGCTATGGAGTGTGCACACCAAACTTGTGGCAAAAGTATACGCCCGCGCTGAATACATACGCAAGTGAAGACGCGTGCTCGAACCGCCCTTCCCCGCGAAATTTCCTTGTTATAGGAATAAAAGTGACCCATTTTTTTTTTAAAAGGACAGTGTAAAAATAAAAAGTAAAATAAATAAGAAAAAAAATTTAAAGCGCCCCTTCCCGCCAAGCTCGTGCGCAGAAGTGAACGCATACATAAGTCGCGCCCGCATATGAAAACGGTGTTCAAACCACACGTGTGAGGTATCGTCACAATCGTAGAGCGAGAGAAAAAATTCAAGCACTAGACCTCATCTGTAACTCAAAGCTGGTAACCTGTAGAAATGTAGAAATGTTGCCAATGAAAATTTTTAAGTGCCAAAGTTTGTCGCCATTCCACGAGCGGGTGCAATTTATAAGCATGACATGTGGGGTATAAATTTACTTGGCGTAACGTTATCTTTCACAATATACAAAAAAAAAAAAACTTTACTGTTGTCTTATTTTTTTCATTCAAAAATGTGTATTTTTTCCAAAAGAATTGCGCTTGTAAGACCGCTGCAGAAATACAGTATGACAAAAAGTATTGCAACAACTGCCATTTTATTCTCTATAATGTCAGAAAAAATATATTTAATGTTTGGGGGTTCTAAGTAATTTTCTAGCAAAAAAATATATTTTAACTTGTAAACACCAAATCTCAAAAAGAGGCTTGGTCCTTGAGTGGTTAAGCATCATTAAAATCACCGCTCTTTTAAAAACAATCATTTTAAAAACTTTATTTTGCATTGCTACATGTCCCCCAGGGCAGTAACCGGGTCCCCATACACTTTTTATGGCAATAATTTATATATAAGCCTTTAAAATGAGGAACCCATGTTCGCTAGAACTTTTTGCCTGTTCGAGATATTCTAGTGCAAACCGAAACAGGAGGCGTTTGGCCCTTCCTTAAATGTAATGTTCTTCCTAGTTGAACCATATGGTTATGATGTGATTTCCTGTCTCTGTGTTCCTGTTAGTTCCAACAAAATGAGAAGGATTCAGCCATGTGTCCAGCACCATCTTGGTTGGTAAGAGTCATATATGCAGCAGTGATTCTACTCATTTGGCACAAAGCCTGCATAACATGAATCAGTGGTTATACAACATTTTCAGGTATGATTGGAGTGTACCAGATCACTGTAATCTATAGCGCAGACTGTTGTTGCTGTATGGCAATTCTTCAACTAATATTTAGTGTATCTTATATAGTGTAATATATATATGATTTTATAACATACAATATGATATGTTCAAACTGCCTCACTTATACGATATGAATGTATATTTATTCTATTCTTCCTTATTTAGCTTTTTTTATTCCAGTTTAAGCCCTTACCACCATATGTACATATATATGCAGCTTCACTGAAGTGGTCTTCTTCCATGAGGCTGCATATATGCCTGCATGTGTGTGTGCTGGGAGCATACTACATAGTGCGCTCCCTGCACACACTTCAGGCTCTGGGTCTTATACTAACAATCGGGAACCAAGAGGACTGGTTACCAATCACCTGATTGCTGTGATTGGCTATTACAGTAATCAGCTGTACAGCCCACCCCTGTGTTTTATTCTTTCCTGAATGGAGAGAAAGGTACATTGTATCTTTTTCTCCTTCTAGAGGAGAAAAATGAAAACAAGCAAAAGTGTGTAAAAATTATAAATAATAATAATAGAAAATAAAGATAAAATTGTTAGAGCTGGGTTTTATCTTGGTCAGTATTAGGGTTAGTGTTAGGGTCAAAGGTAGGGGTCAAAGGCCAAGGTCAAATAGCAGGGTCAAAGGTCATTGTAAGTGCTTTTATTAGTATCAGTGTCAGTGCATTTTAGGTAAGATAAAAAAAAGCAAAATGTGCACCATTGTTTCTGGGCATTACTACGGGTGCAAACAACAAAGAATATACACATATGTGTTATCGCTGCACTTGTCAGGTGCAGGAGAATTCATTTTGGGTTGTTTTTTGGTGGTATAAGCAGGTAATATACAGCTAAATTCAAGATATTTTTTTATATATATTTTGGGCTAGTTTTCCTTTAATACAAAACAATCAGGAGATATTCATTACCAATTACTACCAAATTAAAGCCCTGAAAAAACAAGGTATAATTCACCTGGGTGCACCAAGTAGCTGTGATGATATGTACAGTTTTAATAACACACGTCAGTTGCAAAACTGTTGTTCAGGCATTAGGATTTGTTTTACCCTCTTCATGAAGGGGTTAATAATAATCTAACTAATAAATAAAGTTGTATATATTGTAATCATGTTCATTTAACTCCAATGATAGCTTTTAAAATATTAGATTGTGCAAACTTCTAGTTGGTATGTATGAAGAGTGGAAATGGGTTAAAGTATATCAGCACATCAGCTAAATTGTTCTCATTTTACAAGCTCCTGGCACTGCATTATTCCTTCACAATGGACCATAATACTTATCATTCCAGTATAGGTCTTTACAATTCCATGTATGCCAAGGGGCTAACAAGATGCTAGCACTGCCTGACGTCAGCGGAAATTGCAGAGGGAATGTTAAAAAGGGAAAGGAACACTGGCCTGGAACAAAGTCTCCATGAATGGTCAGGTTACTTTGATGCTCTATGGAAACTTGTCCTTTTAACCTTCTGTGCCAGTTAAAGGACAACTATTACAAAATTGATGCCAAAAATACATATACAGTACATAACTGTTATTTGTTGTGCAGTTTTAAACAATGTAATCCATTGTTTTATTGAATTTTAAAACATTTTATTGCTGGTCTGTCTGCTTGTAAATTAGATTAAACTCTGGGTAAGGTGTATCAGCTCACCCAGCTAACCCATTATACCTTCATAGTTCTTAATGAACTAATTTCCTAATCTGATTACATAAACACTCAGTTTTGCTCATCCCTAAGAAGCAATTAACCTTATGAAAGATTTATGGTAAACTTCAACAGTAACAATGTTGCCAAAGCAAAAGGATCAACAATAAAAGTGATTAAAGAAGAACTGAACTCTGAAACCTGTGCCCAAAAATAGGCAGTTGGAGAGCAAAGTACTAGCCATCGTTATTGTCTATGCTCTACCAGCAGCTGATCTTTTCCCACTACTGACTTACCATGCCTTTTTCTGCACTGTGTCTTATGCCTTGTACACACAATTATCGCAGAAACGATTGTGCATTTTTTTTTTTTTGCACGCTAGTCTCATATCAAAATTGAAGAGTTTACTAAAGCGACATAAATTCTTGTACGACAGAATAAAAATTTGGAAGTGATGTAATGTGTTGTAGTATTATGTTGATTATGTGTATTGTGTTGATTAAATGAAAATCGTACGATCTGGTATCATACAAGAAAAATGCTTGTGCTTGCCCCATCGGATAATATCGAATGAACTGCCATGATCGGCTCTCAAAAGCTGTGTACTAACGATCGGACTATCGTACGATCGCTTAGAAAGCTGTATTTTTCATACGATTTTCTGATCTTGTACCCTAAGCCTAAGCTCACTAAACCCAGAGAGGGTTTAGATTTAATTTTTTTTCACTAGAAGAAAATAAATAACTTCACAACAACTTGCCTTCACACTCCATGTAAGTGTTACCAACTACAGGTTCAATTTACAAAAACGTTATCACAAACCTAAAAATATAACTAAACCCACCGATTTAAAGTGGAACCAAACCCTCCTATCCTTTTCAGCCAAGGAAGTTGTCAGCCTAGCCTCGGTTTGATTTGCAACTGTCATGGTGCTGCACATGTAGTCAGCTATGACACCAGCCATTTGATGGTTTTACAGTGTGGTTGAGAGCACATCCTATGTGATAGTTAGCATTCCTGGCATGCCCGGAATATAACTGTCTTTTTAAAACCGTTAAATCAATGGGCTTCGTTTCACTTTAAGAGCCCTTTCACACTGGGGCCGCCTGAGCGTCATCGGTAAATCGCTGCTAGTTTAGCGGCGCTTTACCGCTGTTGTAGCGGCGCTTTGGCACCACTATTTGGGTGGCAGTGGGGAGCTTTTAACCCCTAAGAAGGGCTTAACAAGGGGTTAAAAGCGCCGACGCGCGGCACTTCCAAAGCAGTGTACAGCCACTTCGGAAGCGCTGCCCATTCATTTCAATGGGCAGGGGTGGTGGAGGAGCGGTGTATACACCGCTCTCGCACCACCCCAAATATGCTGCTTGCAGGACTTTTTTTCCTGTCCTGCAAACGCACCGCCCCAGTGTGAAAGCACTCGGGCTTTCACACTTAGGTGCATTAAGAGGCAGTTTAGAGGCGCTTTACATGCGCTATTTTTAGCAAAAAAAAGCCTGGAAAGCGCCTCAGTGTGAAAGGGGTCTAACTGTTCCCAAAAACAATTACATTTAAAAAATGGCATTAATTGTAACTGTTACAGTTGCTTGTGCTCTCAATGGGACTGTCAAGCCATTAAATGGCTGGTATCATAACTGATCACATATGCAGCACCATGGCAACTGCAGACCAAATAGAAGCCAAGATGGCTTTTTTGTCTGTCAAGGATAGGAGGGTTTAGTTCCACTTTAAGTGCTCCATTTTCAACCATGTGAGTGTTATGTTCCAATCTCATTCAACTTGGCTCAAAATAACTGTCACTTTTTCAAAAAATAAAGATTCTTGCCCTGGTGTGTTGGCTTTTATAAATCTGCTATGATGGAGGAACCAATAACTTACAAAACTCAGCTGAAATTAGGAAAAGGTTGACCCAGCTAAACCAGCTTGCATTTCTTTTTTATTCTATAAGTTCAATTAATTATTTTGGCAGTGAATCTAGCTTAGTTTCTAGGATTCAGGGAGTTGCCAACATAACAGTAAAGTGTAGGCCTCCAATGCAGCCATGGGAGCTCAGGTGGGACATTGGCACAGCTGCGCCAGCTCTCCTGATGTAATCTGTAGAGGTCCTGATCTGTGTATCACCTGCACTGACAGTGACTCCTGTATGAATGAAGCCTAAAAACTGTGTTTGTGGGCTCTATTCATAAATAACTATTAAATTATAGGTATTGGAATTTCCTTGAAAATTTGGCTGTTAGTGAACTTAAATATGAAATTAATCACTAACAGCCATATTTTCAAGGAAATTCCAATACCTATAATTTAATAGTTATTTATTAGTTAGTTATTTCAAATGTTCTTTGTTATTTTCGAATTTCCAAATTTCCGATTTTTGGCTGTTCCGATTGCCAAATTTCAGAATTATCGCATTTACCGCAATTGCCGAATTACCGTGAATTTCCGAATTACCACAATTGCCGAATTACTGCAATCGCAGAATTACCGCGAATTTCCGAATTTTTTAATCGGAAATTCGAAATTCGGAATTCGTCTGAATTGCCGAATTTTGCAAATTTTGGTAAAAACGACTTTTGGAACTAAACAAATTGCACAAGCCTAGTATTCAATCTGTGTATCCACCACACCTCTCGCTGGAGTAAGATTTGGTGTGTATCCCCCCGCCCAACAGGTCTCCTCATCTGCTCCAGACCACAAAAAGAAAACAACTCCAAATTACCTCCATGGACTGATCTAAAATGTCTGAAAACATTTGAAATATCTTTTGCATTGTCATTAACAGTGTCAATGTAATGTTCAGATATTCTGATACGTAAGTTGCGGACAGTACATCCAACATATTGCACTCTACATGCATTGCAATCAATTAGATAAACAATCATCTTAGAATTGCAGTTGATGTAGTTTCTAATTTGAAAAGATTTCCCTGTTGAAAAAGAAACAAAAGACTTACTTTTCCTGTGCCTTTTGCACTGCTTGCAGGTGTTATAGGCACATGGATAAGAGCCAACTGTCCCTAACCAAGTACTGGAGGATGGAGTACTACAGGAATGAAATAAAGAAGGAAAAAGCATGGTACCCAAGGTGGGGGCTTTTCTGCTAGAGAAACTGCAACCCGGTCTTAGAATATCATACAGACTTTTGTCCGCATATAACACAGGGAGGCAGCGTTTAATAATAGAGACAATCTGATTGTATTGCTGTGAGAAAGCAGTTACAAAATGAACAGCTCCTCTCTCACGGGACTGTGTTCTTCTCCTAGAATTAGAGGAATTTCCTATCAACTAACTGCAATCTCTATTTTTTGTCAGCCTTTTACCCCTATCTATCAGATGTCTACTGTATCCCCGCTCTCTTAACCTATTGGACATAATGTTACACCCTTTAACCACTTCAGCCCCGGAAGGATTTCCCAGGTTAGGACCAGAGCACTTTTTGCGATTTGGCACTGCGTCGCTTTAACTGACAATTGGCGGTCGTGCGACATTGTACCCAAACAACATTTTTTTCCCCACAAATAGAGCTTTCTTTTGGTGGTATTTGATCACCTCTGTGTCATTTCTGATCGCCGCTATAAACAAAAAAAGGGCGACAATTTTGCAAAAAAAAAAACAACAGTTTTTCTTACTTTTTGCTAAAATCCAAATCCAAAAAAAAATATAAAAAAAAAATGTTTTCATCGGTTTTGGCCGATTTATATTCTTCCTCATATTTTTGGTAAAAAAAAATTGCAATTGCCGTTTATTGATTGGTTTGTGCAAAAGTTGCCGCATTTACGGATGATAAGAACTAATTTCTGAATTTTTCTTTTTTATTTTTTACTAGTAATGGCGGCGATCTGCAATTTTTAGTGGTACTGCAATATTGCAGTGGACATGTCGGACATTTTTGACACTTTTTTGGGACCAATGACATTTATACAGTGATCAGAAATGTAAATGTCCACTGATTACTGTATAAATGTCATTGGCAGGGAAGGGGTTAACCTGAAGGGGGAGATCTAGGGGTTAAGTGTGTTCCCTAGGTGTGTTCTAACTGGGGGGTGGGGCTGGGCTACCATGGGCATAAGAGATCTAACTGATCCCAGTGACAGGGATCAGTAGATCTCCTATGCCCACACTGACAGAGCGGGGAACCGCTGTGTTTACATTGGCGGTTCCCCATTCTTTTGCTGGCCGCAAAAGGCTCGCCATCGGGTCCGCCCCAGCCACGGGCACACTTCCCTGGAGTACGGCGGGTACGCACGCGTACCGCCAGTGGTACGCACATGCCCCCTAGTGGCCACTCCGCAGATCGCCATTTATTTATGGCGATTTGCGGGACACGTCCACACTGCCGCAGTAAATATACTGTAGGCAGTGTGGAAGTGGTTAATAAAATCTTCATGAGAGGAGCAATTTCTCCTTGCTCTGATAAATTCACCTGCTGACAATGCCCATATGGTGCGGGCTAGATGACAACTTGATGCCAGCAAAAGTGAATTACCTGCACATTGTTTCCTATAAGTTTTGGTGGAGACCACACCACTTTCCACCCATCCCTCCAAAGTTAGATCCAAATAGTCAATACTAACTGGGTCTGAAGTGTGAGTGAACTCCAAATTCAAATGATTGGCATTAAGATAAGCTATAAAAGGATCCAATAGATAAGGTGGCCCCTTCCAAACAAGGATCAAATCATCTATAAAGCGAAAGTGCCAATCAATGAATTTGCCATAAGGCTTGTCTTGGGAGAAGAGACAAACCTCCTCCCACCAACCCATATAAAGATTCGCCAAAGAAGGCAAAAATGTTGAGCCCATCGAGGCACCACAGCGCTGTAAATAAAACTGAGAGACAAACATAAAATAATTGTGTTTTAACAGGAATTCTATGGCCATACACAGAAACTCACATAGCTCTTGCTGATAGTGACTATAGTGTGTCAGATGATATTTGACTGCTTCAATTGCCATATGGTGTGGTATACAGGAATACAATGATTTGACATCAACTGTAATCCAACAACTATTGGATGACCGCTTTATCTCATGTGTATGTGCCAATAGATGTCCTCTATCCCTAACATATCCGAGTAAACATTTGACCAGGGGTTGTAAACGCTCATCAACCCATTCGCTAAGTCTTTCTAATGGAGACCCAATGCCTGCTATTATTGGGCAACCCTGAACAGGGCATTGTTGTTTGTGCACCTTTGAAATATTGGGGTCACTGGCTTATCAATAAACAGATAATCAATAATCTTTCATTCTAATATCCCCATACCTCCACCATCATCCAAAAGCTGCAACAAACCACTCTGGATACTCTCAGTGGGGTCAGAAAGTAGTGGCCTATAAGTATTAATGTCATTTAACTGTCTGAGTGCTTCAGACCTATAATCCTCTGTATTTAGGACCACTACTGCCCCACCTTTATCCGCTTGGCGGATGGTTATGTCAGTTCTTGCTCTGAGATTTTGCAGAGCCTCATGTTCCTTTTTACTTAAATTATATTTAACATGATGTGTTTGAGACCCTGACAGCTCTTTAAATTTCTTCAATTCCACCTCTATTACCTGTTGGAAAGAATCTACCACCTCACTTCTGGCTTGAATATGATAGAAATATCTGTCTCCTGTGGAGACAAGACTTTTCTCAATACCATAAGACCCAGCTTTGGATTCTGATTGTAAACACCCCAAAGTAGAGATCATAGTTAAATTATAAAACAAAAAAGAGGAGCAAATAATATTATCATCAGATGAAGACATACTTGATGTAATCTTAGTCTCTGTGGCTTCCTGGTGAAAGCATTTTCTTAACAAAAGATTCCTGACAAAGCGATTGACGCCCAGAATAGTAGAAAGTACATCCTTCCCATTGCCCTCTGCAAAGTAAATGGTTACTTTTTTCCAAAATTTTGCTGGCAGTAGGCTCCTGCTGAGACTGTAATCAGGGCTGGTGCAAGGATTTTTGACACCCTAGACGAAACCTCATTTTGCCACCCCCATTGGCTCCACCCCTGACTCCACCCCCTTTCCCTGCCCAACCTGATCAGCGCCAATGAATTGCAGCCTGATCAGTGCCAATCAAATGCAGCCTCACCAGTGCCAATCAATACAGCCTCACCTGTGCCCATAAAATACAGCCTCACGGGGGGTGGGGTGGAGGGGGGCATTTGGCAGATCAGTTACTATTTCTGTACACATTTGCAAATGGCATGTGACAATCTCATTATCTCAGTCAGTTTTTACATGAATCAATGCAGAGCACCCAGTGACAGATCAACAGTGGCCAGGTGCCCCTAGGTGGCAGTGCACCCTAGGCGGCCGCCTACTTGGCCTAGTGGTAGAGCCGGCCGTGACTGTGAGTCATGACATGAGTTCAGATTTAAACAGAAACAAGTTAGCCATGCACAGCTCTGTAGAAAACATTCACAGGAGAGAGACAGTCAGTTAACAGTAGGAGGCTAGATTATGTTATCTTTTGCCATCATTAAAAATTAGTTACTATATCAGAAATTTCTTTAAAATATAAGGAACAACTGTACATGTGGGAAAGTTCAAATTGCTCATAGCAGAAGAAACTTGTTAAAGTCGTGAACACCAACTATTGGTGAACACCAACTATATGTTGGTGAACACCAACTCTCTATTGCTGCACTCACCACCTCTTTCTAACTCTAAGCCCACATGCAAACAAAACACCCAGGATTCTGAAGCATGTCCCCTCATATAAATCATATTCACATATCACCTTTCTTAATCTTCTCCTTCTCCTAGCCTCTGGAGATATTTCCCCAAACCCTGGGCCTCCTTTCAACTGTCCCCAACACACCCATCACCCCACACCCTCTGGCAGTAGTCTCAATCTATGCAATTTAGTCTCCATTTACCTTCTTCCCAAAACCAACCCCTCATTCTCCTGTGCCCTCTGGAATGCCCGCTCTGTCTGCAACAAACTCACCGCTGTTCATGACCTCTTTACCACTAATTCCTTTAATCTACTTGCGATCACCGAAACAGGGCTTCATGAATATGACACTCCTTCTCCTGCTTCTCTCTCCCACGGTGGCCTTCTCTGGACTCACTGCCCTAGGCCTAATGGACGCAAGGGAGGTGGAGTGGGATTCCTCCTATCTCCACAGAACACCTGT